>SJYC01062330.1:0-13150 GCA_006408675.1 Madoqua kirkii
CTTGATGCATACATTTTTAGGCCTTTACGGTTTTTTTTTAACCAGTCATTTAAAGGTAATGACTTAATTTCTCAATACCTTGCCAGTAGCTCTCAAGAAAATTTACTTTTATTTAAATAAATATAAAGCAATTGCAGGATTTCTTTAATGATTTAGGACTTCAGATAATCTGAACCACTATGTGATAACAGAACAGGAAACACTTTAATCTTTAATTTTCTCAAATTTTTGAAAATTACAAGTAGCTTTTCTTAACTAAGACTATTTGCAGATTAAAAATAAATTAAGTTTAAAACCCAATCCTGACATACATTCTTATCCTAGAAATAATCAGAGCCTGAATGTAAATATACAGCTATGAATTCTAAAGAGTTATACTTTTTAGAAAATGAAAGCTCCCTTATTACTAGGTATTTAAACTAATAATTCATGCTTTCAACAGCTAACTTATAGTGCATGTTGGTGATTGTTAGTCTTATCTCTGAGGTGGAAAAAGATGTAGGGATGACCAGAATCCTTAACCAGTCACCTTTGCTAGGCTTAATGAGCATGCTCTAAACACAGTGAGCAAAACCAAGCAAAACACTCATTCCTTAGAAAAGGAGAGGCAATACTGAAGAAGTCTGATAGACTCCCCATCCCCTGCCCCCAATAGTTAATTTGCCTAGGAAATGCTGCCACTTGCAAAGGCTACTATAGAGCTACTAAGTCACTTCAGTCACGTCTGAATCTGTGCGAATCCATAGATGGCAGCCCACCAGGCTCCCCCGTTCCTGGGATTCTCCAGACAAGAACACTGGAGCGGGTTGTCATTTCCTTCTCCAGTGCATGAAAGTGGAAAGTGAAAAGTGAATGTGAAGTCGCTAAGTCCTATCCAACTCTTTGAGACCCCATGGACTGCAGCCTACCAGGGTCCTCCATGGGATTTTCCAGGCAAGAGTACTGGTGTGGGGTGCCATTGCCTTCTCCATATAGAGCTAAAGAAGTCCAAAACCTTGAACTTAAACTCTGCCTGATAAATGAAACACTGGGGGCTGCGGAAGTAGAGGCAGAGAGGAAGCTGCAATTGCAAAATGTGAATTACTGAAGAGGGAAAATTGAATTCTGCTTAGTAAGATGCTTATTTTTAAAATAAACACTGGAGAGAAAAGAAAAAAAAACCCACCGACGGAATTTTGTTTATATAAAGATAAAACCTAGATCTAATTCTGGAATGGAAATTGAGAGTTAAAAGTCTGTGAATAATAACATAAGAGGTTATCACCACTGTGGGTAGATTTGAGTCAGTGGGGATAATTACACACCGTGGGTGGCATGTCTGAGAATAGCCCATCAGTCTCTCTGTGGGAATCAAGACTTTTGGGGTAAGTGAAGGCTTTTGGAGCAATAACTCCAGGGTTAGAAGAATACAGTCAAAAACCCTCAACCCTCCCCCTGCATAGGAGATGGCCTGAATGGTGAAACTTTTCATTTGGTCATTTAATTAATATTCATTTATTGGGCCCAGGCCCTGTGCTAGTATCATCCAAAGGGGGTAAAAGCAAGAATCCTTGAGTCAAGCAACTGTAAGCAAGTGTTCTTACGCCAGCTTCCTTCTCTTTCTCCCTCCATTTCTCCCTTCTTCCCCTTTTCTTCTTTCTCTATGTCTTCCTCCTTCTTTCCTTTCTCCCTCCCTCCCTTCCTGTCTCCTTCCTTCATTTCTTTTTCTTGTTGTTAAGTTCTTTCTCTATTCTCAAACCATTAGTGAAGTTTTATTAAATTCTATAGCCTAACCTTAGATTGTGGCTAGAGATTTTAAGGAAGGAATGTTTTACAGCTTAAAAACAAAGTAGATTGACTATAAAGTCACCAGTGTTAACACAGAAGAGAAACATTTTATCTGACAGCAACATACAGCCAGGAAGAATGAGGCAAGATACTGGCTTGCTAGGTCTGCAACAACCATAGAACAAAGCTGTGGGACACATTAACCTTCTTCTAAAGAGTCTCAGAAACACCTGAGGAGGGGGTACTTTAGACTTAGGTAAGACAAGGAATCCCAGAAACGTAATTGTAAAAACATAATCTCTTCAGTAAATGATGATGAAAAAACTGGTTATTCACAAGGCAACAAATGAACCTGGATCCATATCTTATACATCTCACAAAATTAATTCAAAATGGATTAGTGACTTAAATGTAAGACCTGAAACCATAAAGAAGAAAACAAGGAAAAAGCCCCTTCATGTTGATCTTGGCAACAATTTTTTTTTGATATGACACCAAAAGCAACAATAAACAAGTAAGACTACATCAAACTGCAAACCTTTTACATGCAAAAGATAAAATCAACAAAGCGAAAAGGCAGTCTATGGAATAGGACAAATATTTGCAAAACACATACCTGATAAGGAATTAATTTCCAAAACATATAAGGAATTCACATAATTCAATAACAAAATCCACATATAATACAATTAAAAAATGAGCAAATGACCTGCCTAGACATTTTTTCAAAGAAGATATTCAAATGGCCAACAGTCAGCATCACTAATCAACAGGGACATAAAAATCAAAAGCACAGTGAGATACAGTTACCTCAAACCTGTTGGAATGATTATTATCAGATGGACAAGAGATAATAAGTGCTGATAAGGATGTGGAGAAAAGGAAATAAATGTCTGTATACCATTGATGGAAACATAAATTGGTACAGTTACTATGGAAGCAGTATAGAAATCCACCCCCCTCCCCAGATTAAAAATAGAACTGCCAAATGATCCAGTAAGCCCACTGGTGGGTATATGTCCAAAGGAAATGAAATCACTATATAGAAGCAATAACTGCACTCCTGTGTTCTTGGCAGGTTTATTTATAATAGCCAAAACAAAGAAGCAACCTACATGTCCATGGACAGATGGAACATTATTCAGCCACGTCCTTTCATTTGCAAAAACATGGATGGGCTTTGAGGGAGTTCTGCTTCGTGAAATAAGTCAGACAGAAACAATAAAACAAATATTGTACGTTTACATGTATCAGTTTAGTTCAGTTGTTAGTCGTGTCCGACTCTTTGCGACCCCATGAATCTCAGCACGCCAGGCTCCTCTGTCCATGGGATTCTCCAGGCAAGAATATTGGAGTGGGTTGCTTTGCTCTAGTTTAGTTCAGTTGTTCAGTCGTGTCCGACTCTGCAACCCCATGAATCATAGCACGCTAGGCCTCCCTGTCCATCACCAACTCCCGGAGTTCACTCAAACTCATGTCCATCAAGTCAGTGATGCCATCCAGTCATCTCATTCTCTGTCGTCCCCTTTTCCTCCTGCCCTCAATCCCTCCCAGCATCAGGGTCTTTTCCAATGAGTCACCTCTTTGCATGAGGTGGCCAAAGTATTGGAGTTTCAGCTTCAGCATCATTCCTTCCAATGAACACCCACGACTGATCTCCTTTAGGATGGACTGGTTGGATCTCCTTGTAGTCCAAAGGACTCTCAAGAGTCTTCTCCAACACCACAGTTCAAAAGCATCAGTTCTTCAGCGCTCAGCTTTCTTCACAGTCCAACTCTCACATCCATACATGACCACTGGAAAAACCATAGCCTTGATTAGATGGACCTTTGTTGGCAAAGTAGTGTCTGCTTTTGAATATGCTGTCTAGGTTGGTCATAACTTTCCTTCCAAGGAGTAAGTGTCTTTTAATTTCATGGCTGCAATTACCATCTGCAGTGATTTTGGAGCCCCCCAAAATAAAGTCTCACACTGTTTCCACTGTTTCCCCATATATTTGCCATGAAGTGATGGGTTTACATGTATATGTAGAATTTAAAAAACAAAACAAAACAAAACTGAACTCGCAGAAACAGAGAGTAGATTGGCGGTTTCCAGAGGTGGGGTTTTGGGGAAATTAGTGATGGTGGTTAAAAGATGCAAACTTCCATAAACTTCCCAAGATAAATACATTCTATAGTTTATATTACCACATGGTACATTATATTTGTATATTTGAAAATCGCTAACAGAGTGTATCATAAAAGTTATCACACCTCCCCCGACACAAGTTGTAAGTAAGTGAGGTGGTGCTTATGTTAACTAACCTTATTGTGGTAATCATTTCACAATATATACATATATTCAATCAGCACATTACAAAATCTTAAACTAACACAACATTACATGTCAATTATATCTCAATAATCCTGGGAAAAGAAATGAAATATGGATTGAATTCTATTACAGATATCATTTGAGCTTTGGGGATGAAGAGTGACTTGAGGGGGAACCACCAAGGCAACTGGCCTGATGAAGAAAGTTAATTAAAGAAGTAACTCCTCTCCAGGGGCTTCCCCGGTGGTGCTAGTGGTAAAGAACCCTCCTGCCAATGCAGGAGACAGAAAGAGACGTGTGTCTGGCCCCCTGGATTGGGAGATCTGCTGGAGGAGGGCCTGGCAACTCCAGTATCCTTGCCTGGAGAATTCATGGACAGAGGAGCCTGGTGGGCTACAGTCCATGGGATCACAAAGAGTTGGACATGACTGAAGCAAATTAACACATATATATCTCCTCTCCAAACACATTCACTCAGTGGATCCAGGTTAGCCATGGAGTGAGATTAACTTGCACTGACTAGTTAAGTCAGTCAGCTTGACTATACCCATTAATAGTTGACTAAACATATATATATATATATAAACATGTATTTTGTCTTTGTATGAAAGCTAAATAGAGACCCTTAGGAAACTACAACCAACATTTGTATGGTATTTACTATGTATTCTATGCTCTTTTGCGTATATTAACTAATATAATCTTTATTACAACTCTAAATGGTAGGTACTACTTTTATATTTCTTTTTCAAGTTGAAGCAACTGAGGAAGAAATTAATAACCTGCTCACAGTCACACAGCCAATAAACAGGGAGGCCAAGAGACCTGAGGGAGCCTGCCTCAAAATCTGAGACCTTAACTGAATGATTTATGTGGAAGAAGACAGCTATTCTTTCTCTACAGATGTATTTAAATTGTAAAATAAAATCAACTGCTAATCAAGACTGAAGAATACTGAATGAGGTTGGTTAATCAGAAGAAAAGGAAGGTCACCAAATTCTCTCAGATTCAGATGATTTTTAGCCAGGAGGCAGAGACTCTGTAGGAGCTGAGAATACAAGGATGAGCATAATATTTTTGCTGTGGGGAAGAGTGCAGTTTGACCTATGCTCTTGGCCACCAGGCAAATGTCAAATTGGCATAAACAGTTAAGTTTTTCTATCTTAAAGAAGAAGAAACTGCAGACTGGAGCTGGGAAAAATTGGGACGAGACTGAAGCATAGAGGAGGTCATCGCTAGATAAGCAGATTTTGTATGTTTGTGTTTAGAATTTTTCTCTTTTCAACTTTCTTTTCCATACCACATTCTGGTAGATACTAAACAAACTATAGTTTGTCAGAAAACTCATTTATTGGGCAATTCCACGTGCCTGTCTGTGTTCATTGGCTCTGCGTTCATCTTGCAAATCCTCATCTGTATTATGATTCATTTCACTGATGAGGAAGCTGAGACAAGATTTCAGTGACTTGAGAAGAGCTGCATTGGAATTTGCACTGCCTTCCTAAGAACTGCCAAAGCTGTACTTTTCCCACTGAATTAATACAGCTCCCACACATCTTATTTATATAAGAGGCAATGAGAAGGTCATGCGCTCCAAAGGTATTCTTTAGATTCCCCTCTTTATGGGGGAATTTGGGGCCCATCTATTTATCTTATAATCTTACATTTTCTACTGATAAAATCTGTTTTCTGGCAAAGTAAACAAGTATTTTTTGCAGTGAGGTTTTTTTTTTTTTTCTCTTGGATAAGGAATGGGTTCTACAACCATTAGATCTTCCATTTAACAACTCTGTATGATAGTTTCTGTTGTGGAAAATGATAGGTGGTTTTAAACAGTATCTTAAAATTGAAATTTTCCTCCCCTTCTCTGTAAAGAATGGCAAAGACCAACTAGACAGTTCACTAAACACAGTGTCACTTGGATTTTGTCTTCTTTAGGCATTGATTACTATTCCAAGCAATAAACAGCATTTTCTTATAAATGACAGAATGTATATGTTATGCACAAAAACTTTGCCCAATAAGTAACTTGTTGGATTAACAGTCTTTTTTCATAGTCCTGTAGTGCGGTATATCGGGCTTCCCGGCTGGCACTAATGGTAAATAACCTGCCTGACAATGTAGGAGATGCCTGAGACAAGGGTTCAGTCTCTGGGTGGGGAAGATCCCCTGGAGGAGGGCATGGCAACCCACTCCAGTATTCTTGCCTGGAGAATCCCACGGACAGAGGAGCCTGGTGGGCTATACTCCATAAAACAGCAAAGAGTCAGACACAACTGAAGCGACTTAGGACAAACACAGTTAAGGTATATTATGCCGAGAGTACCTTTAAATTTTGATTCTAAGATATTGGTTTATGTACTATCCTTTTAAAGATTCTTCCAAGGCATGAGTCATATTGCAGAGCTCATGGCCCAGGGCTGTCTGTGAAGAACTGGTCCAGCCCTCTAGAGAAATTCCTTGACTGCACTTAGCTGAAAATCTATTATGTCTGCTCCAAGGCCAAATATTTGAGGCCTTATCAATGCTGGTAGTGCTATAGAGGGGAGGGAGGGATACAGGAAGAGGCTGAGGGGGCTTCATACTGCAAGGTGTTCATCATTTTGATTCAGTTCTATCAGCATTGAAGGAAGTTAAAATAAGAAAAGGGAAAAAAGAAAAAATGAAGCCCTGGTTGAAAGATGTCTTTCCTCATAGCCCTGTCTCATCTGTTAGCATTCCCTTTACTTCCTCTTAATGAACCAACACATCTGAAGAATGTTGTGGAGGCAAACTAAAGATTCCTTTAACTCCTTAAGAGAAAGAATGCTATCCTGGAATTACTATTGTGGTTGGTTTTGTTATGAAGGGAAGTGAATCATTTTGGTTCATACAAACACTTGGAAGATTACAGCCCTCAGCCACAAGGGATTTGACAGAAGAGAAAGAAAACTCAGAGTTTACAGACTTTAAACAAAATAGAGACATCAGTATTTATTATCTGTGCATCAGTGAGATTAATATATGCAAGCAAAAATTTGTGAAGCAGATAAAAGAGACTACAAAACATTCAAATAGATTGCTAATATTAACACATAAAAGAAATATTGATATATATCACACTGAAGCATGTTAACACTAATGATTTAAAATACTACTTATGTTTTAAGAGGCTGTCCTATGACCACATATTTTCTTACAACCAGGAAAAATTACTAGAATTTTTTAAAGCTCTTGTTAAATATTCAGTGCTAAGGGTTACGGAAACAGAACCATGAATTTAATATCTTGCATATATTTAAGGATCGAATTGAAAATATTTGGTATTTGGGATTAGGCTAATTTAGCGTGAGGCTTAGGAAAAGCATGTTTGAATTCAAAGAATGAACACCAAAATGAAACCACTGGAGATGTGGAAAAAAAAAAAAACCCCGAGAAAAAAGAAAACAAAATACGAGAAATATGCCACATCAATATACTAATTCCTTTACTGCTTGTCAGCTGCACAATTAACATCCTTTGATTTTCTAGTAAACCAAAATATGAATATTTTGACTTAAGGAGTGGCTGGTAGAGTGGTTATAAATCAGAAAATAAGTTTAGGTACTTTTTTCTTCATGTAAAACTATATTGAAATTTTTTTATACTATTTTAAAAATATTTGATCAACTTTCAGTTGTTCTTGAGCTAATTCCATCCAATTCTTTAACCAGTGACTGTGGGAAAAACTCCTTAGAAGAGGCATAAGTGACAGACAACAAGCTGTGTTCTTCTTTCTCATGATCTGCTCTTCTTTCTCATCTGTTAGAGGACCCTGGAATTTTCCAAAAGATAGAATGATGTCTCTATACCTGGCATCATACAGAGGTGGCAACATATAGGAACAATATATGTAAACATCATTTTTCATAGATTCAGTTTGGAGTCTGAATTTCCAATAAAGATATGGCTATAGATTCTACTACTTTGGAGAATATTACTTTCCAACTTTTTCAGAGATTCTATATCATTGTCCAGATTCGTGAAGTCGATGTCAGAACTCTTTTGCAAATGCCAAACTATGGCCAAGCAATGCCTTGAGGAAGTCATGACAGACAGTTTTTAGGGAGGAATTCTCACTTGTTAGGAGCCAGGCACAGTGCCAGGGAGTTTACATAGTGTAGCAATCAGGACTGTAGAAAGAAACAGATGGCAAACTCAAACAGGGATAATTGAGGAAAATTTAATAAAGAGATATTTACAAAGATGTGTGCAGGGTTATTTTAGAGAAAGGAGAAAGAGATGTTACAGTGTATCAGGACCAGCAACACGGGGAGCCTGTTCCCTTAGAGCCTCAAAGGAGGGAAGACCTAGGAGGACTCAGAGAGAGAAGGGACTACACTCAACCAAAACTGTGACCTTCAATGCACATAGGCAATTCACCCATAGAGAACTAGGGAAATTAACACCCTGACCTCACTCTACTTTCTTCTGGTGCTTTACTCACCAAGCCAAGCCAGGAGGCAGAGGGCAAGTTTGCCCATTAATTTAGTCGATAAACATCACTACATAGTGCACAGAAGTGTATAGAAAATGGGAGAGTGGATTTGGAGGGCAAATGAAGAACAGCCGACATAACCTCTTCTTCACCCCTCACCACATCCTAATAGGAAACACATCATTAACATCTGCAATTTATGGTTAAGAAATTAAGATTCAGAAGGTCAAGGAGCTGTTGCAAGAACACACAGGTAATGTGACAGCACCAAGATCGAAACCTAGATCTTCTCAGTCCAAAGTTTTGTTTATTTTTACAGGACAGAGTGTAAGGGTCAAAGGCAGGGATGCAAATTAAAAGCACAAGGAAGCAGGGAAAAACATGCAGGAGGAAAGACAGTAGCTGACACCTATTGAGCACCGGCTGTGACCAAGGCATTGTTCTAAGCTTTAAATGTGTAGAGTTTATCAATCCTCTCATCAGCTGTATGATTTAGGTGTTGTTATCCCCATTTCACAGAGGATGAAGCAAAGTCTTAGGAAGACTTCGTGAGATATCAGGGACAGGAAGTAGCAGAATTTGAACTATACAGATTCTGGTCTCACATTTTTAGCAATTAAATTATAGAAAATGTGAGAAGAAAACAAAACAAAGATGGGAGAAGTGTGAGTGTTGGGTGCTATTGCCTAGAACAGTCAGGTGTCCTAAATGCTTTTTCTTCATATAGGTAAATCACTGCTTCCTTTCTGCTTCTTTTCTATTCATTTGCTATTTATGTGTTATAGTGCCAGTGGCAGAAAAAATATAAAACTCCATTCAGTGCTTCTCATTATTTCAGGGTCACCTTTGCAAACCGAGAGACATATACAAAGCAGAGTTTACCATGTTCCCTTTTAAATTTACTCCTCCTTTTACCTGCTCTCAATCAATGACACTACTCTTTTTGTTATCTGTAAAGACTTGGGTACTTCCCCACACTCTTGCTATTATTATTTACTAGATTCCTCTGTAAGTAATCTTACAAAGTCACTCTAGATCATTCTAAAAGCACTGCATCTCTTTTTGGAATATTCACTGCACACACACCTTTAAAATCATGGCAATCCACACATTACACATATACATATTATATATTAAAATATATAAAAGTATATCTATTTTATGTATATGTATAAAATCTTTTGTCAGATACTGTGTCCTTTGCAATTGCTTTCCAGCCCCCTATGTTTGGTATATAGTAGTACCTCAATAAATGGCTCCTCAATAACCAAGTGGAAATTGCGCTTCTGTGATTTCTCTGCTTGAATGAAAGCCTCTGACTTGCTATTGAACATACTGAGAAATGGATGCCTCAGATTTTGTACGCTTTCTTCCTCAGTAAAGGCCAGGTAAGGCTGCGATTGCCTGACATCCTTTATTGTTTTCTTTGATATCTCACCTGCTGCAAGCCCTGCTGTTCTTCAAATGTCAGGCTGACTTGGAACCAATCCTTTGATATGCTGTTTCATGGGGTTTGCAGATACTAAGTTAGGTGCATTTTTATTCTCTTTGTTTCTACTTTCATGAACTCTTCTAGAGGACATGGGTCAGAAAGGCCTCAAGGTTAGCTTATGTCTAAATGGTATTTTTCAGGCAACAAGACTATATTTTTATACCCTCCAATGCTTTGGATGCCTAGTCAAATATTTTGGCACTTGTCCCAATCATTAGTAACAATTCAAACTAGAGTGGCTGGCAAAGAATTCTTGAATCAAAGGTACCAAAGTAGAGTTTCTTTAAGGTCACTGAACACAAAGTACAATCTTTTAGCTTCCAAAGGAGGTGTGCACAGTGTGTTCTGAGAAAGAAACACTCAGGCTACATTCTTCAGGTTTGAACACTACTGATAACGTCTACTGCCTCAGAGGCAGATGTGTTCTAAATCTCTCTCCTCTGTTATCTCTCAGCCAACCATCTTGCTGAGAGAAGACCCCAACCTGGGCGGCAGTGCACGGTCTGGAAGCTGTAGCATTCACATTTAGTGGCTCACTCTCTCTGTATGGCAGCCGCTCTCCCACTGAACTGACCTTCCATCCCCAGTGTCTGGGGACACTCGCCCCCAGTGTCATCTGTTATATCAGCATCTGTAACAGCTGCTGCTGCTTCTGGCTGAGAAGTCTCAATGTGTGCCTTGAAAATGTCAATCCTTCACCTGTCTCCACATTCGGACTCACTCATCAGTTCGTTTCCAGCTGCCCTTAAATGTATTCAGAATAATGATGCACAAAGGACAGTTTAAACACAGCAAAGCAGTTGTAGGCAAGGCATCTCCAGTTCACCAGGCTGGTCTTCCTTAACCACAAGTATCACATTATCATTTAAATGCATTTCTGGCACAGGAGCCCTTGGCTATGTATCTGCTTTGGCAATTGGAGAACATTTGGCAGCTGCCAAGCAAAATGGGGAAAAACGTCCTGAGAAAGAGTGGATAAAGAAGGCATTCAGTGGTAGGTTATCCTGAATTGTCTTTCCTTTGCTTCTCATCCATACTACCCCATCATCAAGCTTGACTTTACCTTGGCAAAAAGCTAGTCATTTGTTTCTTCTCTGCCGACAGAAACTTCACTGTTGATCTCCAGGACATCCTTGTGCCATGACCACATGATGTCTTACTCAAGGTTCTCAAGTTTAGTTTTTAATTTTGAAAATTAGAATATGATAAGGCCAATGGAAGAGTTTATTATAAGAAAGAAATGGGAAGATATATCCATCTGGATGCAGAATTCCAAAGAAGAGCAAGGAGAGAAAAGAAACACTTCCTAAAGTGATTGATGCAAAGAAATAGGGAAAACAACAGAATAGGAAGGACTAGAGATCTCTTCAAGGAAATTAGAGATACCAAGGGAACATTTCATGCAAATATGGGCACAATAAAGGACAAAAAAAATATGGACCTAAGCAGAAGATAATAAGAAAAGGTGTTAAAAATACACAGAAGATCTATACACAAAAGATCTTTATGAACCAGATAACCATGATGGTATGATCACTCATCTTGACTGGCGTAATCACATCTTGGCTAGAGTGCAAAGTCAAGTGGGCTATAGGAAGCATCACTACAAACAAAGCAGGTGGAGGTGACGGAATTCCAGCTGAGCTATTACAAATCCTAAAAGATGATGCTGTTAAAGTGTTGTGCTCAATATCCCAGAAAATTTGGGAAACTCAGCAGTGGTCACAGGACTGGAAAAGATCAGTTTTCCTTGCAATCCCAAAGAAAGGCAATGCCAAAGAATGTTTAAACTACTACACAATTGCACTCACTTCACACGCTAGCAAAGTAGTGCTCAAATTCTCCAAGCAAGGCTTAAACAGTATGTGAGCTGAGAAGTTCCAGATGTTCAAGCTGGATTTAGAAATGGCAGAGGAACCAGAGACTGAATTGCCAACAACAATTAGACTATAGAAAAAAGCAAGAGAATTCCAGAAAAATGTCTATTTCTGCTTCATTGACTATGCTAAAGCCTTAGATGGTACGGATCACAACAAACTGTGGAAAATTCTTAAAGAGATGGGAATATCATACCACCTTACCTTCCTCCTGAGGAACCAGTATGCAGGTCAAGAAGTAACAGTTGGAATGAGACATGGTACAATGGACTGGTTCCAAATTGGGAAAGGAGTATGCCAAGGCTATATATTTTCACCATGCTTATTTAACTTGCATGTAGAGTACACTATGACAAATGCTGGGCTGGATGAAGCACAAGCCGAAGATTGCGAGGAGAAATATCAATAACCTCAGATATGCAGATGACATGAACCATATCAGTTCACTTCAGTTGCTCAGTCGTTTCTGACTCCTTGTGCCCTGTGGACTGCTGCATGCCAGGCTTCCCTGTCACCACCAACTCCTGCAGTTTACTCAAACTCAAGATGGGAATACCAGACCGCCTAACCTGCCTCTTGAGAAATACGTATGCAGGCCAGGAAGCAACAGTTAGAACTGGACATGGAACAACAGACTGGTTCCAAATAGAAAAAGGAGTACGTCAAGGCTGTATATTGTCACCCTGCTTATTTAACTCATGTGCAGAGTATATCATGAGAAACACTGGACTGGAAGAAACACAAACTGGAATTAAGATTGCTGGGAGAAATATCAATAACCTCATATATGCAGATGACACCACCCTTATGGCAGAAAGTGATGAAGAGGAACTGAAAAGCCTCTTGATGAAAGTAAAAGAGGAGAGTGAAAAAGTTGGCTTAAAGCTCAACGTTCAGAAAACGAAGATCATGGCATCCAGTCCCATCACTTCATGGGAAATAGATGGAGAAACAGTGGAAAGTGTCAGACTTTATTTTTTTGGGCTCCAAAATCACTGCAGATGGTGATTGCAGCCATGAAATTAAAAGACGCTTCCTCCTTGGAAGAAAAGTTATGACCAACCTAGATAACATATTCAAAAGCAGAGACATTACTTTGCCAACTAAGGTCCATCTAGTCAAGGCTATAGTTTTTCCAGTGGTCATGTATGGATGTGAGAGTTGGACTGTGAAGAAGGCTGAGCACCGAGGAACTGATGCTTTTGAACTGTGGTACTGGAGAAGACTCTTGAGAGTCCCTTG
>SJYC01062331.1:0-18060 GCA_006408675.1 Madoqua kirkii
CTAGTCAAGGCTATAGTTTTTCCAGTGGTCATGTATGGATGTGAGAGTTGGACTGTGAAGAAGGCTGAGCACCGAGGAACTGATGCTTTTGAAGTGTGGTATTGGAGAAGACTCTTGAGAGTCCCTTGGACTGCAAGGAGATCGAACCAGTCCATTCTGAAGGAGATCAACCTTGGGATTTCTTTGGAAGGAATAGTGCTAAAACTGACACTCCAGTACTTTGGCCACCTCATGCGAAGAGTTGACTCATTGGAAAAGACTCTGATGCTGGGAAGGATTGAGGGCAGGAGCAGAAGGGGATGACAGAGGATGAGATGGCTGGATGGCATCACTGACTCGAGGAATGCTGAGTCTAAGTGAATTCCGGGAGTTGGTAATGGACAGGGAGGCCTGGCATGCTGTGATTCATGGGGTCGCACACTGTCGGACACGAGCGACTGAACTGAACTGAACTGATGTCCATTGAGTCAGTGATGCCATCCAACAATTTCATCCTTTGTTGTCCCGTTTCTCCTCCCGCTTTCGATCTTTCCTAGCATGAGGGTCTTTTCCAGTGAGTCAGTTCTTCCCATCAGGTGGCCAAAGCATTGGAGTTTCAGCTTCAACATCAGTCCTTCCAATGAATATTCAGAACTGATTTCCTTTAGGTTTGACTGGTTGGATCTCCTAGCAGTTCAAGGGACTCTCAAGAGTCTTCTTCCACACCACAATTCAAAAGCATCAATTCTTTGGCACTCAGCTTTCTTTATAGTTCAACTCACATACATACATTACTACTGGAAAACCATAGCTTTGATCATTCTGTATTTTTTGAGATTGCACCAAGTACTGTATTTTGGACTCTTTTGTTGACTGTGAGGGCTACTCTATTCCTTCTGTGGAATTCTTGCCCACAATAGTAAATTTAATGGTCATCTGAGTTAAATTCGCCCATTCCTGTTCAGGAGCAGTGACTCCACAAGAGATTAACCAAGACTTTCCTGTGAGTGTCCAGGAATCTCCAGCGGAGGCATGGGCCAGTGGTTGCTTGCTGCAGGGTCAGGGGCACTGTGTACAGCAATGCATGCCTGGGACCTCTTGGAGGAGGTTGCCATTATCTTCATTACCTCCACCATTGCTCAGGGACACAGAACAAGTGGCAGAATTGGAATTTCAGTTGAGGCTGTAGCTGCAGAGACCACACTCTTGATGATGATGCAGCTCTGCTCCCATCTGCAACAAGTACCCTGATCCAATGTATTGTTTAGTTGCTTAATTCATGTCTGACTCTTTGTGACTCCATGTGGTCTACCAGGCTCGTCTGTGTGAGGGATTTTCCAAGCAGCAATACTGGAGTGGTATGTTGTTTCCTCCTTGAGGGGATCTTTCTGACTCAGGCATTGAACTCACATCTCCTGCATTGGCAGGCAGATTTTTTACCACTGAGCCACCTGGGAAGCCCTAAAGAATCTGAACTGGTGCTATTAGTTACGAAAGGGTCCCAGCTTTTTTTTTTTTTTTAAATGTGTGTTAATCTAGTTTTAAAAACACTGCCATCTAAAAATAGGTATCATCTTGCTTTTTACAATGTTAACCAAAGGGGGAAGATGTCAGGAAGAACTGCCAAGGAAACCAGGGAAGGCATAGGGGAGAGGGCCAACGGACTCCCTGCCATCACTCCACACCTGGTAGAACCATTTTAGCAAATGCTTGGGGCACCCAATCTCTAATCAAGGCACTGACTCAGCCGCTCCAGCCAGCAGGGACCCTGTGATCACCAGAGGAGGGACTTTGATCAACTCCCTCTAGTGCAAAGTGACTCTAAGTCCTCTGGTCTACTTTCTGTCCCTCCAGGAAGGCCCTCTTATAGATGAAGAGCACATTTTAAACGCTACCCAAGTGTAGAGGCTGATGTCTATAAAAGGCAACTTGTTATAAATCTCAAAGGCACACTCAGAGATGCACCCTGAGCTCCTCTGCTTCAGTCAAAACAAAAGACCAAGTCCAAGGAGTCAGGAAGGCTTACACAGTTTAAAAATTCAGCATCTGCAGTCAAAAATCCACACCTGAGCTACTCAAAAGTCAAGAAGGTATGTGTAACACAGCACCAATCACCTGGTCCTTGTCATCTCACCCCAAGCTTTCAAGACTTGGGGAGATGTACCTTAAAATCTCAATATCAAAAAAAGAAAACTCCAATGTTAAAAGTACATTAATTAATACCCCCACTGCCATCTGAACCTCTGGGTGAGGATCAGATCTTATGAGCACATCTCTGATGGGCATAGAATACTTACAACATGGTTAAAAGCACAGTGGCATTTAAAAATAAAACCATGGGAATGGACAGTAAAAGATCTATTGTAATAATTGACCTGGTTTCCATAGGTGGGAGGGACTCTTGCGGAATAACAAGGGAGGAAAATGAAGATTTGGACCTGGGGTCTTGGCTCTCTGGCACAGCAAGTCCTTGGCCTCAGGAGCAGGTGAAAACAGGCCCACAGAAAAGTCTTGGTGCTAGAGGCCAGCAGATCACATCTTTCTTGCTTTTTTGCTGACCTGAGAGGGAACTTGTAGGATGTTGGAGGTCTCTTCCATGAGACCCAATGTATGCTTTCTCCTTTTATGTTTCCTTTTTGTCAAGATAGTAAGCATTCATGGTCAAACTCAAATGTCAGCTCCTTCAATCATTTCACCTGAGACTCTCACCCCAGTACTAGCTATAGCTGATTATATTCCTATAGCACTTCACTCATTCTTTAATTTTGACACCATACACTAATGTGTGTGTTCAGTCACTCAGTCGTGTCCGTGGGATGACTCTTTGTCATCCCATGGACTGTAACCCACCAGGCTCCTCTGTCCATGGGATTTTCCAGGCAAGAATACTGGAGTGGGGTGCCATATCCTACTCCAGTGGATCTCCTCAACCCAGGGATCAAACCTGCATCTCCTGTGTCTCTTGTATGGGCAAGTGGGTTCTTTACCACTAGCACCACCTGGGAAGCCCTCCAGACTTTAACACACATATTTATTTATGTCTCTTTCTTTCTTACTAGGATGAGACCATGTACTGGACACATTTACATTCTCAGAATCTATAGTGAGATCTCAATAAATAAATACTGATGTTTTAAATTAATTGTATCTAAATAAAATACTTGATATTGGGTTTTAGTATAAATCTGAAAAAAAAAATAAGGGACTTTACATAGCTGATTATTCCTGGATTACAAAGTATTCAACATATCCACTGGGCTTATGTAATATGTATTTGATATCAAAGTTTGAGCAGGTGTGAAGATTAAGGAGAGAGCAAAAACTTCAACTCTTGATCTAAAAGGAGTCTTTGGGGAAAATGTTTTACCTTCTGATAAAGGTGTATTCTTAATACATCTGAAAACTTTATTTAAAGTTATTCCATTCTCCTTTTCCAAATACCATTCTGGTTACAGACTGACACTGTTGTCTCTTACAGTTTAAAGAGGATTATCTGTCCTTGCTGACTATGTTTGCCTTGCTGTACTGCTGTGAAAAGGGCAGAGTGCATGCTTTAATGTTGGCCTCTCTCCTCCAGTGTAGCCCCCATGGGCATATACTGGGTCATGATCTTTTCCTCTCCATGTCGCTGGTATGCCTTGGGCTTGCACAGCACAGGAGAAGTTAACTGTCTCTCCAGTTACGCATTATTATGTCCTCACATATAGACATTATAAGTCCTCCCAAGGAAACAGACAATGAAAAAAACTAGCAATGCCTTCTCCCTAAAGAGAAGGTTTAGTTTTTGCTTGGGGATGTAATTGACAGTTACCCTATACTGGCCAACGGTGGGCTCTCACCCTTCTCTCTTTTACTCATTTTCCACATCCATTCCATTAGCAGGACAATTCAGCAAAATCTTCAAAACACATCTTACACCTGATCACTTTTTAAAACTGCTGTCATCCTAGCGTATCTCTGCCTGAGCTTATATTCGGCATATGACGACTTTTACGGCTTTCACTCCTGACCTCGATTCTCCAAGGCCAGCCAAAAGGACAGCTTGCAACTGAATTCAGATCGTGTCCCTCCTCTGTTTGCAACTCTCCATTGGCTTTTATCCCACTTGGAAAAAAACCCAAAGTCATTACCACATCTCCACATGATTTGACCTGGCGATTCCTTCCAAGACCGCTCTGCCACTTGCTCACAGCGCTGAAGATACACTGGCTTCCTTGGTGTGTCCCGAACACGTCAACCATATCTTATTCCAGGGCCTTTGCACCTGCCTTCCAGGCCTTCTGCCTGGAATGCTCCTTCCCTGCACCAGTTGATATTCATTTTGTTTAATTTATCATCCTGCTGGAAACTATCTTTTCTGAAAATACTCTACCACAGTCACACTCTGTTCCCTTACCCACTCATCTCTCTTCGTGGTACTTTGATTTATTTGTTTATTGCCTATCTTCTACAGAATAGAAGTTCTCTGAGATCAAGGACTATTCTGTTCATCACTTTATCCCTAGAAGTTAGATATGGCATACAGTAGTCAGTCAGTAAATATCTGTGGAATGAATCAAATTTAATTAAGTCCTAGACCTAAGACATGAATTTTATAAAGCATCCCTGTTCAGCACTGTGAAATGTTGAATGGCTCAAATTCAATGAACATTTCTTTCAACTTCTTTTAAATTTTCAATAAGCTAGCAATTTTCAATAACCTTTAAAGAAAATTCATGAAAATATTAATTTTTTTTATTGTTGAAAAATGTTACCTATATAGAACAAAGATGATCTGGAGATGGATTTAGGGACATAGCAATGGAGGTACAGCAACTGAGAAAGAGAAAGACCGAATCCAAAAATGGGGCTCTTCTTGTTTTCAACAAATTAAAATGTGAATGCTATATTGATCCACTCTGCATATAAAATGCACTGAAATCTTAGGATAACCCACATGAATGATAGGATTAGGCATTTAGCCCTTTATCTGGAAGTCAGTAATTTGAGGTAATACTTTAGACTTCAGGCTCTGACAAGGTTTGCCAAATTGCAATTCTTTTAGAAAATACTATCTGATCCTGAGCATCTGGGAGAGACTAATAGAAGTTGGGATGCTAAGAATAGAAGGAGTTCAGAATTGCATTCTTTGTGGGTTGCCCTTGAGGTGTGGAAGTTAGAGGCCCTCTCTGTCTTTTACTTTGAATACTTGGTTACATTTAAACACCATGTGAGAGGATTTTTTTAAAAGTCAGTCTACTGATAAAGCCTAAATTCAAATAGCTGAAATCATTATTTTGAATGACTCAATTACATGAATGGTCATTGATTTCTCAAAGGAAACTAATTGGTATGCTGATCATGTCATATACTTTGTGTTATCTCTTGTAAAAGCACAGCTGATGTATAGGTTGGCAGTGTCCCATTGTTCTGACGCCAGCAGTGGCACTGACAATAGTTTGGAGATCGGTTGAAAAACCACAGGATACATTTTGCAATGCAGATTTGATAATGGGCTGTAATCCTTCACTCCTAGAGAAATAGAGCTATATGATTTTGGAGCAATGACAGAGTTTACACGGCGGCATCTATTCATATTCCTTCACTTTAGTTACAAGAACTTACACTGCAAGCAGGACAGCAAACACCCATGTTCATCAACAAATGAGCTGGCAGTAAAGGTCACAGGGGAGCATGCTCTGACTGCTAGCCCAGGGGTCTTTTTTAGGGGGAGGGAGGGGGCTTTATTATACGATTTATGTGTAGTAGGCAGAGTTTTGGTCCCAGTGACCTTAACACTCTGATATTATAACTATAAATATCTTTTCTTATAAATACATGAGGAAAGGGATGTTAAGTAATTTTCAGATGTAAATTTACTAATCATATGACATTAACATAGGGATATTGCTCTGGATTATCCAGTTGTCCTCAGTACAGTCAAAGAATGAGAGGTCAGACAGATGAGAAGCCCAAGAAGGATCATATGTGACACGGATGGCTGGGAGATGGAGGGGTCATGAGTAGATAATGTCGTAGCCACTTGACGTCTCAGCCAACAGTCAGCAAGGAAATGGTAACCTCAGTCCCGTGACTACATGAAGCTAAATTCAACAAGCAACCTGAATGAGCCTGGAAGAAGATTTTTCCACAAAGCCCCCAGAAATACCATTCCATGAGGTTGGAACTTTTATTATCCTGCTGTATGGAGACTACTGAGGCCCTGAGGAAAGTCAGGTTACCCAAGCTTCCAGAAGTGTTAAGTGGCAGAGCTGTGGTTCACTGTCTATCCTACTCACTGACTGTCTTCAGCTGTGGCTGATGAAGAGAATCAGACTTCAGAAGATGACCAAACAACTGGGGAAACCTGGAACTGCTGCTGAACCCAGCTACAAATAAATCTCAACAAACATCACTGCTATCTGATATATCCTTTTCTGTCTAGGGCGGCTTCGTGGGTGAGTCTAGATTCTCAGCAGACTTTGTAATCAGAGCTTATCTAAGTCTCCCCTCCTCTTCCTCAGGGTTGAACTCATCATGGAACACTGGTGAGAGAGTGGGAAACACAGCTTCTAGGATCTTGTTGTTTTTCTTTCTTTCAGGTTAGGGGTACCCAGATTTCAAAGTTCTCTGCCTTACCCGGCTCTCATCTCTGACAATCAAAGTTCTGTTTTGAGAAACAGCTTGCCTGAAAGAATCATATCCAGAACAAGAACCTTTTCACTAGAAGGAGCTGTGACCTGGGCGGCTAAATGGGGAGAGCAGGGTAACAACTGTTTGTTTTACTTGCTGGGGTCCCGGATTTGGAGCAGTTTTGAATTTCCTGGCTCAGCTGCACCACTGTGGGCAGATGTCTGGAGGTCTTGTGCTCCGTGGAGGAGAAGCTAGCAAACAACCTCCTCGGAGGCTTCTCTTTTTCACCCAGCTGATGGACAAGAGGCTGTGAACTATAATATATCAATACTAAATAGCATGCTTGTACGAGTTGAAACTGTGCCAAACAGCTGCCTCCTTTAGCAGCCGGGAGAGGAGCCACTCCTTTTGGCTGGAAAGGGAGGCGTGCCAGAACAGTTAACAGAAATCAGGAAGAAATTCCGATTTATGTTGTTGAAAAAAGAGGAGAGAACCAAGAAAATGGAATTTTCAGTGAAGTCTGATAATTAAACACAGGAGTGCTGACAGGGTAGTTGAACACAACAGATAAATAACTACTTTCCGGTAATTATAAGCCAGAATGGTAACATATTAGACAAGCTGGTTCACTTGGTATTTTCAAGTCTGACATTTCGATTCTAGGGGGTGTTGGGATCTGGGCTAACAGATTTCTTTCTTTCCCTTCCACTCACTTCCCTTTTCCCACTTCCCACTGCTTGCTGAAAATGAAATGTGATTTTTAAGGTGCCACTTTCAGCATGTTCTGTATGTACCCCCGAATCACACCGTGCACCTCAAAGCCCACTGCTGCTAGAACAGGGCTGAGATGGCATCTGTTTTTCTCAAGCATTGTAAAATATCGTTTAAAAAAGGCCAGGTTGTTCCCTAATACAGAAACATGGTACAAATTATATATTCTATTTATAGGCAGTTTTCATGGGTCATAGACTGCCAAAGCCTTTAACAAATCATCTCCTAGGATAAACACTTCATTTCACAAAGAGGAAACAGAGGCAGAGTCCTTTTCTCAGATGCACTGTTTTCAGTAGAAATAAAACCTAAGTCCAGGGGACAAAACCATCCTCTTTCATGAAGAAAAATGATACAGAGCCAACCAATTTTCCTGCTCTCTTTGAGAATAATGTTAGAATACTTTTAACAGCTGACTTTACAGAATAGGATAAAGAGTTTGCCCTTTTCTATGTGGTGTGTAGACTGGATGGGTGCCACGGGCTTTAGGCAGAGATGAGAATGAATGCTTTTGCTGTGTTGGTCTCGTAATGAAACCACCCCAGAAAAGACTAAGAGATACCGCTGTGGGCCTCTAGTGATCCACATGTTTAGATTTTATTTTATTGACCCCCAAGCCCCTTGTTTTCTTTCCTGTTTCTTAATTCACAAAAGCAGTATCCTCGTTTATTAATTTCTGTGGGGGAATCAACTCCCAGTTCCTGTCTTGTGGCCTGGCAGGGAGATATTTCCCAGCTCTGTTTGAGAAGACTGTCCACCCTGCTTGGCACTTGCACAGGCTGAAATGGAATGTCTTTTGTTGTAAACACCTAATTTGTTCATTTTGAACTGTCTGAGTAACTAGATCAAAGACCGGTGTCAAATGCCCAAAGCAGTGTTTGTCAGCAGTGCACATTTTTACTCTTCTTGTTCTAAAGCAACTGAAAGGGAAAAAAAGACTTGTACTGTATTTCCACAAAAGCGTAGGAAAACTCGCGTTGGCAGCCTCTTGCAACACAATGAATACACGCTACTGAGTACAGGCCATTTGTCTCCTGATTACAACAGACCCCAGGGGGACTGGTGTTGGCTTTGAACCCCCGTCTCCTTCTGAGAGCCTTCTTGCTGTGACAGCTCTTCCGCCAGAGCTCACAGCACAGGGCACCGGGGAGTCGGACCTCTCTGCCATGGGCTTTAGTCTGCTCTCTAAATTAAAATAGGGCTTTCTTGTTTGCAATGTGTTGACTTGTCTTGAAAAAGTATATTTCAAAGCTATTCTCATTTGGAATTCAGGGGCGGCCTCAGTGAATTTGTTTAGTGTGCATGTCAGTTTCATATGCACAACAATGAGGGGCTACAGTGTAGAGGAAGCAACAGGAGAGGAAAGGCCTTAAAAAAAGGCGTCCTTTCTCTCATACGAGAAATGGTGGTAACAGACACAATGGCATTACTAGCGATGCTGGATCCCATCTGGTCTTGCTGAGTGCTGATTTATAAGGACTCACATTATGTTTTTCTCCTTGTAGGATTATCGTTCTAAAATGGAGTAGGATATGTCTCTACTATCCTGAAAGTGTAGTTGTATTATTCAGCAGTCTTGAGAGTAACTGCGATGTATTTTCTTTAATTACCGTCTTTTCAATGATATTCCATAACATCTGCTCATGCTACCACTGGGAGGTAAAGTTTAGGCTGAAAAGTTCATTTCACCCTCAAAGGCAGTTGCCATCGTTAACATTTTTTTCTTTTTTGTTTTATTGTACATTTATTTTAAACTTAGGTAAACTGTAAAATATTTGCAAAAGCTTCCTCTACTTCAGATGATATAAATTTGTTTTACACATTTGCCTCTATCTTTTATTTTGTTCCTGCTCATTTTATTGCCCTGTTTCACAATTATTTTTCTTATATTAAAAAAAAAAGCAGCAGCATCAATAAGCTGTCATTTGGGACTTTCTTTTCCATTATGTTTTCACTGCTGGGAAATGCTGGAACAAAGGCATTCAAAGCGTTACTGAACGGGGATCAACATTCAGGCCGCTGCTGAGGCTGTAATCAGCCTGTCTAGGATGAAAATGCATGCTTTTCAGCACGGGTCGGAGATTTCTGTACTTATCTTTGGAATGCATGCTTAGCCTATGTACTCAAATGATGTGTTATTGCCATGTCCTTATGTGTCCCACCACTTTCATTAATAGAATGGGAGAAATGCAATGTGACCTGTCAAACCTCAGTCAGTATAAAGCAGTCCAATAGATGCTTTAAAAACACAAATAGAGTCTCAGCTCATGTCAGTGTCAATTTCGAAAACCCGTTTTTATCAGGGATTTAATTTCTGTCCTGTTCTAGCCAGATATGCATGTTGGGAAGTTATGCCATTTCTGCCAAAGGTTACTAGTGAACAGTTCTTGGTATGCTGGGGGTGGGGGTTGGGAACAAAGAGCAAAAATTGGATGAACTGAAAAGGTCATGAGCATTCTGGACCCTGGAGGAGGCATGGGGACAGCAGAGTGGCTGTTGAGGTCACACCCAACTCCCTGTGTACTGGCCAACCCAGTCAAGAGACACATTGCTTCCAGTGCCCAAGAGCATCCTCGGGGGCACTTTCCACTCAGCCCACAGTACTGCCCTTCTGAGTTCTGTCCTCATAGATTAGTCTTCCACATTTGCTTCTAATCACCAAGCAATAGGTTATCACACGGTACCTTAGAAAAACAAAGAGTACTGCTTTGACAGCTGAAGTCTTGTGTGTGTGTGCTTTAGCCATCTAGTTGTTTCTGACTCTTTCAACTGTAGCCTGCCAGGCTCCTCTGGTCCATGGGATTTTCCAGGCAAGAATACTGGAATGGGTTGCCATTTCTTTCTCCAGAGGATCTTCCCAATCCAGGGATCGAAACTGGGTCTCCCACATTGTAGGCAGATGCTTTACCGTTTGAGGGTTGAGGTCTTATGTATAATTTATATAATACCTGGATTCATCTGACACTATAAAATGTAATCCCTGTATTGAAGAATTATTGACAATGGTTCTGCAACTTTCCACCTAAACTAGTTAGTATTAATGCTAATTCTGGAACAATAGATATTTAGTGCATCTCTATTTTTGTATTTATATACATTATGTATATAATGCACTATGTATCTTATTTATATATGTATATGTTGTATTATATATAAATAATGTTATAAATATGAAGCTATAAACACAATCTCTGATGTTAAAGGTTTGAAACAGCAAAAAGCCTATAAATGTCTTAAAATGGCAATTTCATAGGAGAATAGCACCTCTTCTAACCTCTGGGTTAGCCAAAGTTCTCATTTTCTCTGTCATAACACAGAGATTGATGCCCATTACACTCTTCAAGTGACTGGACACTGAGCTATTCTGATAGGTGTGTTCCTTTGCCTCATTTATCAAATGGGTGACTATCAGGCATTTATTCTGTTTATAACACAAGTTTTACTTCCTACTGTTACTATTTAGTAATATTATACCAAGTGGCCAATTATGTATATAAAGAAAATAGAATTGAGTTTCTATAAAAAGAAATTTAAAACTGAAGAAACACTTGATAACTTTATTAGAAATAATCAAAAAAGCTTATATCAAATTAGATGAGCTACACAATTGTTAAAAAAAAAAAAAGAAGGAAAGTTCTGTTTAATATTTTGCCCTCTAAAGAAACTAACCTGGAAGTCAAAGCTGATGCATCACGAAAGCTGTTTATTTTTGTTTCTTAAATAGGTAATTCCATAGTACTTTCAGTGAGCCAAGCACTGTTCCAAGTGTTTTAGAAATTTTAACCTACTTACATCTCCTAACTACTCTGTGTTATAAGTAATATCCCATTTGACGTAACATATGAGGCAACTAAGGCACAGAGAGCCTGTGCCATCATCATACAGCTAGCAAGGAGCAACGCCGAGACTTGGAACACAGGCAGCTTCATCCAGAGTCCATTCTTCTTCCACTATGCTGTCCCACCTCTCTTTATCCATAATAGCCTATGCCATTGTCCAAATGGCACAGCTCCTTGCAGGGGGAAAGAACAAAAAGGCCTTCACTGAAGGACTGAGGAATGAATATTCCAACCTAATTCAAGTTTTGGTTAAGCTAAAATGCTTACATTTCTTAGGTTTCTTTCTTTCTGAATATCAGCTTTCAGTTTAGTTCAGTCGCTCAGTCATGTCCGACTCTTTGCAACCCCATGAATTGCAACACGCCAGGCCTCCCTGTGCATCACCAACTCCTGGAATTCACTCAGACTCACGTCCATCAAGTTGGTGATGCCATTCAGCCATCTCATCCTCTGTCGTCCCCTTCTCCTCCTGCCCTCAATCCCTCCCAGCATCAGAGTCTTTTCCAATGAGTCAGCTCTTTGCATGAGGTAGCCAAAGTACTGGAGTTTCAGCTTTAGCATCATTCCTTCCAAAGAAATCCCAGGATTGATCTCCTTTAGGATGGACTGATTGGATCTCCTTGCAGTCCAAGGGACTCTCAAGAGTCTTCTCCAACACCACAGTTCAAAAGCATCAGTTCTTCAGCGCTCAGCTTTCTTCACAGTCCAACTCTCACATCCATCCATGATCACTGGAAAAACCAGAGTTTAGACTAGACAGACATGTGCCTTTTAATACGCTCTCTAGGTTTGTCATAGCTTTCCTTCCAAGGAGCAAGCGTCTTTTAATTTTGTGGGGCTAGTACTTCTGGCCTTTTAGGGTTGATGAGGAGATGAAATACTGTACCCTCTGCAGACCGCCTGACACATAGCACTTTAGTTGTTAAAAGCTCTGGCTCCAGAGACAGGCAGCTAGCTGTGTGATCTTGGCCCGTTTCCTTCACTTCTCTGAACCTCAGTTTTCAGGAGGGTCAGGGACATCCGAGTCAAAACCACCTCACTGGCTTGTTGCAGGAGATAGATGAGAAAATGCAAGGAAAGCATTTGGCAAGGGGCCCGAGCACAGCATGGGCTTCATGAAGAGCTGGTTGTTCCCTTCTGCTCTCAGCCCCTGCCCTGATGCACACCCAGGCTGGGTGGCAGTCAGGGTCAACCGGGAGCAACTCCCACTAACGATGTTCCTGAGGGAGTGGACTCCCTCCTCCTAGACAGCCACTCAGCTCTGCTAGCCTGGCACCAGTGGGCCACGCAGAAGACTGAGACCAAGGGTAGAGGCAGGGCCTTAGCTGGAGCGAGGTGAGGGGTGGATGTGTGCCTGCCTGCGGGGTAGGGGGACTGTCGCTTCTCCTTCTCCGGTATTGGCTCCCAGACCTGCAACATGATCACCACCTTGACCCCGGGAGGGAACAACTGCACTGAGGCCATCCTGTGACGCGAGTCCCTCAGTAAGGCCCCCTTAACCTTGAGCAGCTGCCGCGTGCACGGCCAACAGCTGGGCCCCGAGGCCCATAAATCACTGATGGCACAAGCCAGCCAGTGCGATCCTCAGGGCGGCTGCCAGGGGTGGGGGTGGGGATGCGGGCGCAGGCAGAGGCTCAGAAACACTCCCCCTTACCCCCTCCCCCAAGCCATTCCATCCAAGCCCAGGGTGGCGCTTTGTAGGCTTGCTGGGCAAACTTTCCTTGAATCCACTGAGGTCTTCCGACACCGCAGACGCTGCACACGGGGAAGCGGAGTGGACGTTCGGGGAGGCTACACGCGTCTTCCAGCCGGAGGCCCCGCGCATCTCGCCCGCGTCCTGGCGGGCGAACCCCAACCCCGCGGCGCGCAGGAAGTCAGCTAATCCTGCGGATTCCACAAATGCGCCCAAACTTATCTACTGACTGGATTTCACTGGACAATGGGTTTCTACTCCACAAACAATGGATCAACATATTCAGTTCCCATCAAGTTTTAAGACAGCCCAACTGTTTACTGGATTTGTTAGCAAGATCAAGGTTATCTGTAAAATAACAAAAGTTGGACCAGGTGATTTATCAGACTCTTTCTAACACTAATGCTTTGTGGTCACATATGTTTAGCCTCTGAATGGCTTTGTTAGCTTTACTTTGTTTTATGAACACAGATGTACATACCCCTGACCTCATCCATCCATTTCAAAATTGAAAAAGAGAGAGTACTCAAACCCAAACCATCTCCACTTTTGGCTAAACGACTGCTGAGAAGTCATTTTCTTATGTGAAGCAACAAAATCTCTCCTCTATTTTTGTTCATATTATTTTTCTTCATTAAGAAGTAATTTACATATAGTGTAGCTCAGATCTTAAGAATAAAGTACTAAGAGCTTCAATATACTCATCTCATGTAACCAAACCTCAATCAAGTTGTAAATAATTTCCATCACCCCAGAAAGTTTCCATGTGTTTAAATCTTAAATCTCCTAACTTCTCTTAAATCTCCAGTCAATCCCTGACCCACCTCCTTACCATCACAGGTAATCGCTCTTCTGAGTTTTATTGCTATAGATTAATTTTCCTGTGAATACACTTGCTTTTAAATTGCCAACCATCATAATATAATACAGTAAATCATAAAAACAAATAGTACTGCTTTTGGAATTGAAGTGTTAAGTCTAACTTATATTGAGTTCATGTGATAACACTTGCCTTAATCTGATAATATAAAGTGCAATTTAGTAGTCAAATAATACCATTCTGGTTTCAGCTACTGAAACACTAATTTTAAAATTATCTCTGAGAAAAGAAAAAAAAAAAGAATCTAGTCTGGGGTTTCCAAGGCAGAAACTTCTAGGCTTCTGTAGATAGAGTTTCAAAAGCATGTGGCATCCCATCACTTTGACCACATGTAGTAGTAACTAAGTCATTTCACCTACCCAGATTCAAGAGCAGGGAGAGAATTAGACTCTACTTCTCAATGGGAAGAGTAGGGAAGAATTTTCAGCTTCCCTTGAGGCTCAGCTGGTGAAGAATCTGCCAGCAATGTAGGAGACCTGGGTTTGATCCCTGGATTGGGAAGATCCCCTGGACAAGGGGAAGGCTACCCACTCCAGTATTCTGCCCTGGAGAATTCCATGGACTGTATAGTCCATGAGGTCGTAAAGAGTCAAAGGAAAATTTTTCAAAGGAAGGAGTTTCTTCCTTTACTGGTTGACTAAGATAGTCATGACTGAGCGACCTTCACTTTCACTTTAACGCACCTGAGCACCAAAGAATTGATGCTTTTGAACTGTGGTGTTTGAGAAAACTCGAGAGTCTCTTGGACTGCAAGGAGATCCAACAAGTCCATCCTAATGGAGATCAGTCCTGGATGTTCATTGGAAGGACTGATGTTGAAGCCGCAGTTCCGATAGTTTGGCCACCTGATGCAAAGAACTGACTCATCTGAAAAGACCCTGGTGCTGGGAAAGATTGAGGGCAAGAGAAGGGGACAACAGAGGATGAGAGGATTGGATGACATCACTGACTCAATGGACATGGGTTTGGGTGGACTCCGGGAGTTGGTGATGAATAGGGAGGCCTGGCATGCTGAGGTTCATGGGGTCGCAAAGAGTTGGACTTGACTGAGTGACTGAACCGAACTGAATGAGGTTTATATTTTCAGATCTGTAGCCTGAAACTCTTTTGTATGTTTCACAAACTTTAACACATAATTTACTACTTAGTAGTTAAGTCATTGTAAGTCAAAATATCAGATATCTCATAATTTTTAGATGTGTAACCCTACCTCTCTGAAACTTTGACTTTTAATCTGTGAAGCCTTCTTATCATTCCTTCAGATTGGATTATATGGATCAATGTGATAACATAAAGAAAGTGTAACTGAAAAACAATACAAGGTCTTGTCTTAGTTATCATTAAAATAATAATGACTCCATTTCTTCTGCAAACAAGGAAACAAAAGAAATGTCTTCTTCAGGGCAGTTAAATTTTCCAAGACAGCTCTATATACTTCCTCTATCCTCTCTGTCATGAAGTCCAGGGTCACAGAGAATCCTTCTGTGACTTCTGATTCAATGTTGAGCCAGCCCTTTTTTTAAATAGCACAAACAGTAATCTCCACCTGAAATTACATTACATATTCTTTCATCTACCTGTTTGTTTTTTTGTCTTTTTTAGAATATGAGTTCCTGTGAGCAGACTTAGTTTTCCCTTGCTTATAAGTAACACTACAAATGTCAAGATATTTAATGAACATTGTTGAATAAATGGATGACTAAGTGGGTAAATGACCTGTGTTACTAATGTTGACCAACCTGGCACCCCACTTTTGAATTTTCTTTCCCTTTACACCTCCAACAAATTTCATCTGTATTGATTCTTATAATAATTTACAGGGGTCATCTGGGAACTAATCACTTGCTAGAGCAACTTCTTTTCTCAGTCTCCTGTCTCTAAATACGGTCTCTTTTAGCTGTGATAAAATCACGGCAATTCTTTCTGACACATTTCTCAGTAATATGTCTTATTCTTCCAGTTATTCTTCCAGCTCTTACTACTATTGTCTCAGGATAAGGATTTATCATGATATTTTACCTAAATTACTACAAAAATATTAAAACTGGTTTCCTTCTTCATTATTTTCCACAAGTATTAGCATACTAATACTTTGGCTTACTATTGCTATTCCGCTCTTCAGAAAATCACGGGTGGACTACAGGATGCCTACAAGATGGATCACAGGCTCCTGGATGCTGCAGTCCAGTTGCGTTCCTGTTTAGTTTCCTCCACCTTTTCCAGTGTGTGAGTGTCCAACACTCCAACAATGCAAGCATTCTAAACTAGTGTGTTTCAGCATTTAGTGAGCATACAGATACACCCCCCACCCCCTCGCAACGGGGGATTATCTATATTGTTAAATACAGATATATTTATATTTATTAAAATATAAATATTATCTATATTGTTAAAATACAGAGATTCTGATTCTGAAGTTCAGAGATGGAACTTGAGAATCTGCATTTTTAGCAAGCTTTCAAATGGTCAAACCTGTCTTGGTGTAGCAAGGCTCCATTATTAAGTACATATGCCATGTACTTCCATATGTCTGTACTAAACCTTTTTTAGTGTACTTTTTGAAACACACACACATGTATATATACCACATCTTCTTTATCCATTCATCTGTTGATGGACATTTATGTTACTTTTATGTCTTGGCTATTGTAAATAGTGCTGCTATGAACATTGAGGTGCATGTATCTTTTTGAATTAGAGTTTTCATCTTTTCCAGATAAATGTCCAGGAGAAGGACTGCTGGATCGTATGGTAGTACTACTTCCAGTTTTTAAGGAGCCTCCATACTATTCTTTGGGCCAGTGGTAAAGAACCTGTTTGCCAATGCAGAGACATAAGAGCCATGGGTTCAATTCTTGGGTCAGGGAGATCCCTGGAGGAGGGCATGGAAACCCACTCCTGTCTCCAGTATTCTTGCCTGGAGAATCCCCATGGACAGAGGAGCCTGCGGGCTACAGTCCAGGAGGCTGCAAAGAGCTGGACAAGACTGAAGAGACTGAACATGCACACACACGTGCTGTTCTTCACGGTGGCTGCACCAGTTCATGTTCCTGTCTGTCGAGTATGGGCCCTATTCTTGCCTTCTCTCCAGGATATTCTTTCCTTACCTGTCTAATGAATTTCTATACGGTGACGACCTAGACCAAATGCTATTTCTTAAAACCTCTCTTTCTATCTGCCTCAGGAAGAATTAATTGAATCTTTATCTGTTTTCTTATAGTACTTTATTGATATTTATAGTATTAAGTGCTTTTCTTACTAAACGTAAGCTCCTTGCAAGCAGTGAGAGTGCCATTGCAATTTAGGTGGGAATACAAACTCATACCCAAAGTAGTTATTAAATGATGTATAAAGTATATATTATAATATATACAGTACAGAATATTCACAAAATCTTACAGGAATACAGAGGTACATTGGAATAGTTGCTGTGGCAATTACGTGCTAGTTTATGATATAATGCCTAGAGTAACAGGTGCAAAATACATATTTGTTGAAGTGATTTTAAAGAATGATTTTAATTTCAAAAATTTACTACAGAAAATGATGCTTTGGTCATCAGACGTTTACTTTCAGTGGGGGAATTTGTTAGACCATAAATAACATTCCTGCAAAATGCATAATATTTACTATCTAATTTAATGATGTAAAAATCTGTACTGAATCAGAAGTAGAAATGTTAAAGTAATTACACTGAGAAGTCAATTTAATGAATGCCCAATATGTGAAAGCATTATTTCTATAATCTTTTTATTGCCCCATTTATCATTTTTATTGTTCATTTACTTATGTTATATAGTTCTAGAATGAATTATAATCTCTATGCCCCATACCCCACCTTTTTTCAAGTACAATCTCTTACAAAGCCACCAAAAGCTTTTATTTGAATAGAGTTTTTATACTTGTTAAAATGAATCTGATTCTTACGTGCTTTGGATAATTTCCCGTGAGTCTTTTCTTAATTATACCATACATGTGTTTAAACAAGCATTTGCTTTCTCACAGCCTACATTCTCTCAACTCGCTCTTCCAGGGTGGCCACAAGACTCAGGTGGTGCTGTTTACAATCCCTTAATGTCTGTGGTCTTCTAAGCACAGAATTCTGAGTTAGGAAGGCAAAGTCTCTTGATGGTATAAATGGTATCACACAAATAATAGAGGGAATATATCACATGAAGGGGCATAGGTCATTATATGACTTTGGTCACCTTTATACCCACTGTAAATGCAAAATAAGAAGGGGCATGGATTATTTGTCACTCATCACAAATAAGAATTTTTTTTTT
>SJYC01062332.1:0-10366 GCA_006408675.1 Madoqua kirkii
GCTAGAGCAACTTCTTTTCTCAGTCTCCTGTCTCTAAATACGGTCTCTTTTAGCTGTGATAAAATCACGGCAATTCTTTCTGACACATTTCTCAGTAATATGTCTTATTCTTCCAGTTATTCTTCCAGCTCTTACTACTATTGTCTCAGGATAAGGATTTATCATGATATTTTACCTAAATTACTACAAAAATATTAAAACTGGTTTCCTTCTTCATTATTTTCCACAAGTATTAGCATACTAATACTTTGGCTTACTATTGCTATTCCGCTCTTCAGAAAATCACGGGTGGACTACAGGATGCCTACAAGATGGATCACAGGCTCCTGGATGCTGCAGTCCAGTTGCGTTCCTGTTTAGTTTCCTCCACCTTTTCCAGTGTGTGAGTGTCCAACACTCCAACAATGCAAGCATTCTAAACTAGTGTGTTTCAGCATTTAGTGAGCATACAGATACACCCCCCACCCCCTCGCAACGGGGGATTATCTATATTGTTAAATACAGATATATTTATATTTATTAAAATATAAATATTATCTATATTGTTAAAATACAGACATTCTGATTCTGAAGTTCAGAGATGGAACTTGAGAATCTGCATTTTTAGCAAGCTTTCAAATGGTCAAACCTGTCTTGGTGTAGCAAGGCTCCATTATTAAGTACATATGCCATGTACTTCCATATGTCTGTACTAAACCTTTTTTAGTGTACTTTTTGAAACACACACACATGTATATATACCACATCTTCTTTATCCATTCATCTGTTGATGGACATTTATGTTACTTTTATGTCTTGGCTATTGTAAATAGTGCTGCTATGAACATTGAGGTGCATGTATCTTTTTGAATTAGAGTTTTCATCTTTTCCAGATAAATGCCCAGGAGAAGGACTGCTGGATCGTATGGTAGTACTACTTCCAGTTTTTAAGGAGCCTCCATACTATTCTTTGGGCCAGTGGTAAAGAACCTGTTTGCCAATGCAGAGACATAAGAGCCATGGGTTCAATTCTTGGGTCAGGGAGATCCCTGGAGGAGGGCATGGAAACCCACTCCTGTCTCCAGTATTCTTGCCTGGAGAATCCCCATGGACAGAGGAGCCTGCGGGCTACAGTCCAGGAGGCTGCAAAGAGCTGGACAAGACTGAAGAGACTGAACATGCACACACACGTGCTGTTCTTCACGGTGGCTGCACCAGTTCATGTTCCTGTCTGTCGAGTATGGGCCCTATTCTTGCCTTCTCTCCAGGATATTCTTTCCTTACCTGTCTAATGAATTTCTATACGGTGACGACCTAGACCAAATGCTATTTCTTAAAACCTCTCTTTCTATCTGCCTCAGGAAGAATTAATTGAATCTTTATCTGTTTTCTTATAGTACTTTATTGATATTTATAGTATTAAGTGCTTTTCTTACTAAACTGTAAGCTCCTTGCAAGCAGTGAGAGTGCCATTGCAATTTAGGTGGGAATACAAACTCATACCCAAAGTAGTTATTAAATGATGTATAAAGTATATATTATAATATATACAGTACAGAATATTCACAAAATCTTACAGGAATACAGAGGTACATTGGAATAGTTGCTGTGGCAATTACGTGCTAGTTTATGATATAATGCCTAGAGTAACAGGTGCAAAATACATATTTGTTGAAGTGATTTTAAAGAATGATTTTAATTTCAAAAATTTACTACAGAAAATGATGCTTTGGTCATCAGACGTTTACTTTCAGTGGGGGAATTTGTTAGACCATAAATAACATTCCTGCAAAATGCATAATATTTACTATCTAATTTAATGATGTAAAAATCTGTACTGAATCAGAAGTAGAAATGTTAAAGTAATTACACTGAGAAGTCAATTTAATGAATGCCCAATATGTGAAAGCATTATTTCTATAATCTTTTTATTGCCCCATTTATCATTTTTATTGTTCATTTACTTATGTTATATAGTTCTAGAATGAATTATAATCTCTATGCCCCATACCCCACCTTTTTTCAAGTACAATCTCTTACAAAGCCACCAAAAGCTTTTATTTGAATAGAGTTTTTATACTTGTTAAAATGAATCTGATTCTTACGTGCTTTGGATAATTTCCCGTGAGTCTTTTCTTAATTATACCATACATGTGTTTAAACAAGCATTTGCTTTCTCACAGCCTACATTCTCTCAACTCGCTCTTCCAGGGTGGCCACAAGACTCAGGTGGTGCTGTTTACAATCCCTTAATGTCTGTGGTCTTCTAAGCACAGAATTCTGAGTTAGGAAGGCAAAGTCTCTTGATGGTATAAATGGTATCACACAAATAATAGAGGGAATATATCACATGAAGGGGCATAGGTCATTATATGACTTTGGTCACCTTTATACCCACTGTAAATGCAAAATAAGAAGGGGCATGGATTATTTGTCACTCATCACAAATAAGAATTTTTTTTTTCCCCTGTCAGAGTATGCAGAGAAAAATCCTGGTAAGAATGGATCACTAATTTACAAAATCTTGATTCAGTTTCAGCTTCAGACTCAGTTAAGAATTCCCTGAATGAGTGAATTCCCTAAAATGAGTTTGGCTTAATTTTAGTACCTTACATGTATAAAAATCTATAATTAAAACTTTTCAAATGCTTTCAAAGCATTTTTAGATTATCTAACAAATCACACATGTCAACAGAATAATACCCTAACTCCAAGTTGACTGTGTCAGAGAACTTTAAGAATCAAGCAAAAGTAAATTTATGAAAAATATTAACAAGTTTTCAACTTTGAGTATGAACCAAACAATTTGAAAAGAAACATACTAGTAATCTAAATTCTGCTCAAGGTGTTCTTAAACCTATAAGAATGATTGATCATATTTAAGAAAAAGGGGAGGCTTTTAAGTAGTAAGCTCTAGAAAAGGGTAGGACATTAAAAGATAAATCACTTTTTGGATTACTTGAGTTTGTTTTCGAGCTTGGTTTATCTTAAATTTTATTTCTTCAGAATATTTCTATAACAGAAATAATATATGACACACTATTTTAGAATTTGGATGTGTATGTGGAGGAGAGAGCAAAGTAGTTTATCATGTTTTTAATGTGGGGAGAAAAATCTTATGAAGGCTTTAGAGTCCAAATCAATTTTAATGGAAAAGAACTGGTAAGCAGGTCTTGGCTGGTGACTACCTTGCTTGCTGATATAAACTGCTAACACACCAGTTTGGTTGGAATAGCTCTGGACACATCAAAAAAATCTCTACTTGATAAACTTGATAGCTTACTTATGACTTAATGGTAACTGCAAATAATACATTAGACAGGCTTGTGTTTCCAAAAGCAAAATGGAAATTTTCTTTTGTGAATTTGAACAGTGCAGACTAGTCATGTCAATCCAGTCTGTGAGTAGGTAGTTCAGCTTATGAAGCCAGATGCTATAGCATTCCTATAGATGGGTCCTATCTGTGGTGTGTGGGTAACTATCTAACATGGTATTTTTGAAAGCAGCAGGATACTCCATTCCTGAACAACCATTCTAAAATTGCCCACAGTAGAGAGTTGTAGGCTAATTCGAGTACAAAGCCACATCTAGGCTTTGTACCTGGAGACTAAAGCACTGTGCCCTAGTGGTGTGCATGTGTCCTAAGTTGCTTCAGTTGTGTCCGACTTTTTGCGACCCCATGGACTTTAGCTCACCAGGCTCCTCTGTTCACGGGCTGCTCCAGGAAAGAACACTGGAGTGGGTTGCCATGTCCTTCTTCAGGAGATTTTCCCAACCCAGGGATAGAACCTACATCTCTTATGTCTCCTACATTAGCAGACGGGTTCTTTACCCCTGTCACCACCTGGAGTGCCCTGTCCTAAGTGATGGTAGATCATAAGTATTATCTTTGTAACCTATGGAAAAGTGGTAGTGAAAGTTACTAGTATTATACATGGAAATCATTGGAGATTTTGTTTCTCAATTTTAGATCCTTATTTGGATAATATACTAAGGATAAGTGACCCTCAAGCAAAGAAGAATGTGTGTGATTTCCACCCCAGGCAAAGACAGTAGAGAGAATGGTTTCATGGCCTGCAACAAAAATGATGGAGTTTCATCTGAGATTGTGTATGGTGACTAATGCATCAGTAGTATCAAAAGAACTGACAAAGAGAAAAATGCTCTGCCTGGGCATTATGTTTGTTTATTTATTTATGTACTAAAATAGCCACAATGTAGGAGCGAAAAAAAAAAAAAGCCATTTTCTTTTGTTAAGATGAAAGTTTGAGAGAAAACACTGCTGCTATTTAAGAAACGAAGGGAATAGCATCACGCAGAAGTTATCAAATGGGCTGCTTCTAAGGCAACAAGGGGGTTGTCCCAAGCCTGAGGGCAGGAGGAGAAAGGGTCACACAGCCATAGGGTATAACTGCCCAGGACAAGAGTGTTCCCTATTACCTCTAGTCACTGAGAGGCAACAAGACACTCAGGAGACTGGGACATCATGAAACACAGAACGTATATGGACTACATGGTAGTGATTGCTGCTCTCAAATGTCTTCTCAAAGTATTGCATTCGGTTCAGTTCTGTCACTCAGTCATGTCCCACTCGTTGTGACCCTGTGGACTGCAGCAGGCCAGGCTTCCCTGTCCATCACCAACTCCTGGAGCTTGCTCAAACTCACGTCCATAGAGTCGTTGATGCCAAAGTCAGTATAAATTGTGCTCTTTTAAATAGTAAGCAATGACCAACCCCAATTGGTTGGGAAATTGCTTCCCAGTTTCCAGGTCAGGCTTCATGTGAAGTAAAAAAATCAAAGCCTTTTAGAGAAGTAACCTAGTCCTTTGGGCCAAGGTCATCTTAGCACTAGAATTAAATTATGCTAATATTAATTGAAATTCAAGGTGATTGCCCTGTATAATCCACTCATCATATCTCTACTTCTCTTTGTCTGTAGAAGCAGTCAGACAGTACATTTTGTTACAGAACAAACTCAAAAATATGATTCACTATATAGTAATTCAGCTAGATTACAGAAGGGATCTCTAATCACTTAGCTCCTGAACTTGTCTCATTATGAATACAAATGTTGCAGTTGAATTCCCTTGGGATGGAATTTTGCTGGTTTCATTCTCCTTCCTTTCCCTTTCCTTCTCAATCCCTCTCTCCACCCCAACCGCCCCCCACCCCGTCCTTTTCCCTCTCTCTCTTTTTCTTTTATTCTAATGTCAAGTATCTAATGTCAAGTAATCACCAGGGGTACTCCAGATTTTGGTTCTTTTTAAAAATGATTTTTGCTAGACCAGGATATGTGGCCAGGTTCCTCACCTGAATGCCTCTATCACTAGCTTGTATTGAAAAGCTAGTTTCACGGCTGGCTGCTGCTTTGCACCCACTGGGAGCCTAGTGCCACTGACGCAGGGACCCTGGAATGTGGATTATCATGTAAACTAACACCAGTAGCCAATGTAATGACGACACAAATGAGAAGAGATTTTAGGTTAGACTCCTATTTTGCAGGGGTTGTACCAGAAGGGAGCACAAGGTGATTTCTTTCTATGCCTGTCTTCTTCAGAATATGTAATAACTGGTTAAAGTTTTTAACTTTAAAATAATTGCTTAAAGTTACTGAATTAAAAGGACAAAACAACATAAAAAACCCAAGCAACCCATCAGCAGTAGAAATGTTCCTTGTCAGTCACAGGATGCTAAACTTCATCCATTTCAAGTGGGTATAACCCTTTAGGGCTTTTTTTTTTTTTTTTTTTTTTGGCTTGGGAGAGAGGAGCCAGAGGCAGTCTCAGTCCAAAAACAACCTCAAAACATTGATCCTGCCAGTTTGAATTTTACTAGGGATTTAAAGTCACTACCACCTTCCACAGTGTTCATTCATGCTCAGTGGGACAAATAATGGCTTAGCAGGAAGTGGTTTACAATCCTGGTGGACTCCTGTGGAGCTAATAAGTTCAGAAATACCACTTGCATGGAAATGTATGATAATCATATGATTATCTTTTTTTTATCCATTCCATAGTCTTCCATATAAAAATAAAAATGCACAGAGCTTAGACATCCCTTTATTGTATTAGATTAAATAGGATTTAATGCCTGGTTGTATGTCTTCCAGCTCAGACCCATTTGTACAAGGCTGTGGAGTGACGAGCTGGTTCAGATGAATGAATAGCTTTCTCATTACTTCACCCCATTCTGCTGCTGTCTCTTTTCCTGTCCTTTGTATTATAATGGAGGACAGCTGTGGCAGTGAAGTGAATATTAACTAACCCCAGTGCCTCAGCAGATTGTGACTTTAATCCCTGCAAATACCACTAAAATCAAAATTTAATTACACTCAGAGTAGCTCTGTTAATGCCTGAAAAATATTTAACAATTAGTGGTTGGCTTAATTAAGCAAACTGCCTTTCACAAAGCAACCTGTAAAGTCTTCCCAAACCCTTCCCCCATCCTTTTTTTTTTCTTTTAATCCTTTAGACTAATTAGTCTGATGTAAGCTCACAGCACTTCATTTACTGTTACTGAGTCTGCTGCTTAGCTGATCTAGGTCCTGAGTTTAACAGCCTGTAATAGAAGAGGAAGTTGTAAAAAGAAATAAATTAGGTTCACTACATGCAGCAAATTAATAAAAATAATCCTTTTAACAAAGCACTAATCAGTTAGTTATTTTCTCATTCATATACACAAACACATATATATCTCCTATTATATACATACATATATGTATATATTCCCATGTCTATACAGATAAAGATACATCAGATATGTAACAAATAGATATATAAAAAATGGCTACATCTCAGTTAAAGTATTAGGGGAGATTCAGAAAAAAACCAATAACAAATAAATTAATGTGTAATAACTCCCATCAAAAGAATTATTCTCTGTCCTTATAAACTGGAAACTATTTACATTTTAATTTGGAAGGGAGGGATGATGTACATTTTTGTTTGTAAACCAAACAAACAAAAGCAAATGAAGAATGATGGAAAACCTGAATTTTACATTTAGGATAAAGGACTAACTATAACTATGGACTATGGTAGACTGGATGAGTTAAGGTACAAGTAAAGAAGTAGGTTCGCAGTGTGCAAGTTATGCTGAACGACCCCACTATTTTTATGTACAACAATATTTAGAAACACAGATGTGGATACCTTACAAAAATTTACGGTGTTTACCCACTGAATACACTAGTCAAACAAGTCGAAGAAAAAGATGAACTTAAGAATCTTTTATAGAACAGTACTTTATTAGCTCTGTCATTTATGTCATTGTGAAATTTTCTTCCAGTAAATAAATCGTTTGATTCCCCTTTTTTTCTTTCGTCCTTAGTCTTTCATACAACTACAAAAGTGCCTTAGAGAACCATAAGAAGTCTTAGCTCTACCAAGGAGCTTAGAAGTCCAACATCTCATTTTACAGAAGAGAATAATGAAATTCAGAGTTTAAGTGACCATTCAGGACCACATGAGGAACTGTTAGAACATTATTTCCAGGTCCTCTAGGCTTCCCCTCTAGACCTATTCCCTTTCATCTGATACCAGACAGAATTATACAAAGCCACATTTTATGATTTCCCAAATCGTAGAGGATTAGAAGCCACAAATTAGAGGCTGAAAAAGGGCTTAGTGCTCAGATGTTGTGAAATACCAGAACACATGATAAAACTTAGAACTTGCTAAGTAAAAATCTGGAAAAGATAGTCTCTTGGTAACACTCAAATCCAGGTTGCAAATACAAATTACAAAGCTGTTTGAGAATGCTGATCTGCACTACTTTAGCTCATCTCATTCGTGTATTTGCACATGTGTGCATGCATGAGTCTCTCCTTTGGGGCTTCGAAGATAATTTTGGAAAAGACTGATTCTAATTTATTTTAGTTTTGGAGAATATCAAAAGGAAAATATTTTTCTCTGCTCCTAATACATACGCAGAGAATTTTAGCATAAATGATGTTATTTTTCAATCTAGGAAAAAAAAAACTACCTGTAATCTCATTTTTATGGAATATTCTCACATATATGTAGTTCTTCCTCTATCCATTTTCTGTTCTTTTTTATTTAGGACTAGTTATTGTTTTAGCTGTTGCCTAATTCAATAAATAAGGGGAAATAAAAGAAGAGAGCAAATAGTGTTCCGTGTACATCTGAAATGATGTGTTACATACACCCCCACCCAACTCTGCCAGCAGTCTCCAACCCCATATAATTTTGTACATTTCCACATAATTGGCAGGCTATGTTTCAAGTCTCATGGTTGGCTGAGAATGGAGATGAAATCACAGTTCATAATAGAGAAGGAGTACATATGGGTTGTGATTGAGATACTTGTATTTTGACTGAAGAATTGAGCAGCATCTGGCAGGTGTATAAATCCTTCATGGCAGCAATTCAATTTTTTAATAGGAGAGGAAATGGCATATTATATTTCAAAATTGGTATCTTTGAAAAACGTGTATTAACATGATGATATGAACCAATGTAAAATCTTCTTATGGGTTTTCCAGGAATAATTGTGTTTTAATGGTATATGCAACTTGTGTTGCAAATTCTTTTGTCTATTAGTCACATACACATATCTTTATTTCTTCCTGAATGTATGCTGTGTAACTATTAACCAAATGTTCATTCACCATCAAATTCTGTTTCTTCAGTGTGTTTTCTCATTCAAAAGCACATAATGATTCTCCTTAATGATACAAATAATCCACTTCTAATGCACTATTATACCTCTTTTCCATTCTTGAACAGCATTATTGCTTTTAGGTTTTTAGTTAAATGCTATACAGTTTAAACATAGTATAATATACTTAAATGATCTTTAAGTTTCTGTGTGAAAGAGCGGCAAGTATTAAATGCCAAACAGAAACATTGCCAAAGTCAATTCACCTCAATTTAACTGTCAAAACTTTGCAATGTGAAAAAGGAATAAAAATGTTTTTTTCTTTCAAATAAGCATATTTGTGGGTATAGTATTCTCTTTGACTCTGAAAATCATTTGAAAATAAGAAGCTTGCCCGTGCTTGTTTTCCATTTGCAAAATGTCAGCTGTATCTATGAAATGGTTACTGAGCTTCATCATCTTGCCTAATAGGCAAAGAACTGCTCTCTGGGAAGGTATATTAAATTAAATGTGTTTTCCAAGGGACCACTTCATGTTTTTCAGTGAGAATTTATCTAATAGTGGGCTGGTGACATAAACATATTAACAGCACCACTTCCTTACATTCTGCCTTGCCAACAAACACATACACGCACACACAAAAACAGGACCTCTCCCCCCAACCCTTCATTAATAATGCCCTAAGAAAAAGAGAAGAAATAAAGTCTTAATTTATTTCAATATTTCTTGTGATTTAAATTTTAAGATAATTTATGTTTGACTAGATGGATGTATTTCTTATTTGACCATAGAACAGTGAAAAGATTTGGGGCTCATTAAGGCCCATAGCCTAGAGTAAATAAAACCTCAAATTCTGAATTTTAGAAAAATATATAGAATAATAACTTTGGGAGAACACAAAGAGCTTAACCCCTCTACTTCAGACAGATGAATTTCACTACTCAGAATTTTCAACCTTTCATAAACATCTCTACAACTATAGATTCTACAACTAACTAGCAGTTAATCATCCTCGTACTCAAACAGTGATTCCTTATGTCCATTTGAAACCACTTCCATTTCCTTCTATCAGATTTTCCCTGGTGGTCAAGAATAGCTGTTTAGGACACTCCCTACATAATAGTAATGGAGTTACTCTCTTGAGTAGACTGAATTTTTAGGTTTTACTTGAACTTTAATTACAGAATTTCAGTTATTTCCAAATCTCAGATGTGCCTGACTATTCTATTCTTAAGGGGTCATCCTTCCCTATAATGACCAAACAGTGCCTTGAGCTCCCATTCTGTGAAACACAGGAAGTCAGACACTGAGTTTCTGGATCTCTCTGAAGGATCGTTCTATGAACTCAGTCTAGGTGATCACTGGTCATTTTTAAAAGCTCCCAGCATTAGGTCATTATCCCTCTGGACACACAGTAAGCCAATACTTCCATGCTGCTAGTATCCAATAGCTCTTCACCTTCAAATAGAATTCAGGTAGTATTTCCAAATTTCTGACAGACAACAATTTCAGGATTCTGAAATGAGAAACCAGAATTCTTAGAAATTCTTAGGTAGCCCTGGAAACAAGTTTTCCTCTATTTCCACATTTTTTTGTGTGTGATAATAATAAACTGCAAACCACTTAAATAACAAAGTTGATTTCTAAAACATTTTGGTAGTTTTTTAAAAAGTATGAAAAGGCAAAATGATAGGATACTGAAAGAGGAACTCCCCAGGTCATTAGGTGCCCAAATGCTACTGGAGATCAGTGGAGAAATAACTACAG
>SJYC01062334.1:0-19500 GCA_006408675.1 Madoqua kirkii
TGATTTGGGGCTTGTGAACATATAAATATACATTGTGAATATATATGTATATATTATGTGAATACATATGCATAAATAACATATATATATCTTTTGTAAATATTTTACTCTAGGGATATAGAAAGAATCTGAGACTGTTCATGGGAATATTTCTAAAATTATTAAAATTATTTTTTTTTCTGTGCTATAAGAGGTGGAGGGAGAGAAAACTATAACAGCTATCATTCTATGTTTAGGAAAAGATATGCAGTATGTTTGCATTTAAAATTTTCAGTAGAATCAGAGAATATTTTGTATGATCACTTAAACCAGAGCAGTAAAGTGTTTTTTCTAGAGATTTACCAATTCTATCTTCCTAAGAAGGGTGAACCAGATGAGCCAGGGGTCAACAGGCCTTTCTTTACTCTTCTGAAGGATCTCAATATTAGACGATGACAAAAGTGTCACCCTCCCATCTCAGATGCAGACTTGGGGGGAAGGATCACATGGACGGTGGACAATGAGGATTAGACCACAGGACATCAGCTGCCCGATTTGCTCTACTTTCCGGGCTAGGGGGACAGAGTTAAACAAATACCTGCAGCCATGACTTTCCAACTATATAAGGGAAAGGGTCAATTTTTTTCTTCTTTTCTTATCTATTAATAAGCTTTACAAGGTACATTAAAAGTTAATATTTTTAAAATAAACATATTTAAAATGTAAATATGTTTACATTTAAAAAATTCAACCTAAAATCACTTTGCCAAATGACTATGAAGTCTTCAAGCCTGGTTCTCACTTTTGGTCCTAACTCACCTGGACTAAGAATGTGAGCTGTGTGTCCTAGCTCCACCCCAGCCACATCACATGCTGAAAAGTTGATTCAAGAGTCCCAAATCAGACCTTAAAGGTGAGAACAGGATATGCTGTAAAATACAGTTGATCCTCATTATCTAAGAGCTCTACATTTGAGAATTCATCTACTGATATTTTTGTAATCCCAATATCAACTTGCTTCAACCAATGCTCACACATATCCAGTTCAGTTCAGTTCAGTTCAGTTCCATTCAGTCGCTCAGTAGTGTCTGACTCTTTGTGACCCCATGAATCGCAGCACGCCAGGTCTCCCTGTCCATCACCAACTCCTGGAGTTCACTCAGACTCATGTCCATCGAGTCAGTGATGTCATCCAGCCGTCTCATCCTCTGTCATCCCCTTCTTCTCCTGCCCCCAATCCCTCCCACCATCAAAGTCTTTTCCAACGAGTCAACTTTTTGCACGAGGTGGCCAAAGTACTGGAGTTTCAGCTTTAGCATCATTCCTTCCAAAGAAATCTCAAGGTTGATCTCCTTCAGAATGTACTGATTGGATCTCCTTGCAGTCCAAGGGACTCTCAAGAGTCTTCTGCAACACCACAGTTCAAAAGCATCAATTCTTTGGTCCTCAGCCTTCCTCACAGTCCAACTCTCACATCCATACGTGACCAATGGAAAAACCATAGCCCAGACTAGATGGACCTTAGTCAGCAAAGTAATGTCTCTGCTTTTGAATATACTATCTAGGTTGTCGTAACTTTTCTTCCAAGGAATAAGCGTCTTCTAATTTCATGGCTGCAGTCACCATCTGCAGTGATTTTGGAGCACCCAAAAATAAAGTCTGACATTGTTTCCACGGTTTCCCCATCTATTTCCCATGAAGTGATGGGACCAGATGCCATGATCTTCGTTTTCTGAATGTTGAGCTTTAAGTCAATTTTTTCACACTCCTCTTTCATCAAGAGACTTTTTAGCTTCTCTTCACTTTCTGCCATAAGGGTGGTATCATCTGCATATCTGAGGTTATTGATATTTCTCCTGGCAATCTTGATTCCAGTTTGTGTTTCTTCCAGTCCAGCGTTTCTCATGATGTACTCTGCATATAAATTAAATAAGCAGGGTGACAATATACAGCCTTGATGTACTCCTTTTCATATCTGAAACCAGTCTGTTGTTTCATGTCCAATTCTATCTGTTGCTTCCTGGCCTACATACAGATTTCTCAAGAGGCAGGTCAGGTGGTCTGGTATTGCCATCTCTTTCAGAATTTTCCACAGTTTATTGTGATCCACACAGTCAAAGGCTTTGGCATAGTCAATAATGCAGAAATAGATGTTTTTCTGGAACTCTCTTGCTTTTTCCATGATCCAGTGGATGTTGGCAATTTGATCTCTGGTTCCTCTGCCTTTTCTAAAACCAGCTTGAATATCAAAGAGTTCATGGTTCAAGTATTGCTGAAGCTTGGCTTGTACTCAGATTTCTCAAGAGGATTATTCATAAAAACAAAGTATCAATACATGCTATAATATAGACAAATCTTCCAAACTTTATGCTAAGTAAAAGAAGGCTTAGTAGAAATCCATATATTATTGATTCTATATTTATGGTATCCAGACTAGGCAAATCCACAGAAACAGAAAGTAGATCAGTGGTTGTCAATGGTTGAGAGAGAGGAGTCATTGGAAATAGATGGTTATTTGAAGGAGGCTGGAAGACAATGGACCCATATCCGTCTTCCAGTTGGTTTTGTACGTCTACAGGAGCAGAAGACGGTGAAAGCATCAACTTCCAGTTTCTCTTGGTGATTCCAGCACCATCTGGCATGACTTCAGTGGTGAGTACCCACTATGTCATGCTTCTCAGTGACAGAAATACCAGCTGTGCTTTCTCTCACTCACTCTGCTCCGTGCTTTCGAAACACCTGCTGTGCCCTCACAGGCCGTCTCCACAAGACTGAGCTTCCCCCATGAGGCATTCTCCATCAGATGCCCACATCTGAGCTACGGGCACGGCCCTCAGTGGTCTGAGCAGGGCCATCCATGCCACTCCCAGCGTTTCCAGCCCCATCCACAGGACTTCTACTTCACCCTTCTGCGTTCTGGCATCATCACTTCTAACAATGTCTCTCAGACCAAAAGATACTGTTTTCTACATTGATGATTTCTTCGTATCAGTTTTCCTTTTTGCTCCTTCAGACTTTCAACACCTAAGTAACTAATTCTTTCTACGAAATATCCTCTGTTTGTAATACCTAGTGTGGTGTCTGTCTTTCTACTTTGTGTCTGACCCATATTGCCACAATGTCTATTACAAATGTGGGCACTAAATCTGACACTTTACACTGAACTATAAACCTAATTTTCAGTTTTACTTTCATTCAGTATTTTAGATAATATTTTGAGAAACAGAACACTTTTAGTTCATTATTGGTAACATAATGCAAAATTTAAAAACCATAAAACCCTTTTATTTCCCTTTGACCCTAAATTTTATTTATTCCAGATAGCATTATTTTAGCACTATAATCAGGCCAAAAACTAAAGCAAAATACATTTGTTATTAAAAGTATTTTCCTAATTATCAAGTTAATTTTTTATTTCTTTCTTAAATCATGGTTTAAAAAGCTCTACTATCGATTAATTTTCAGTTTTACTTTCATTCAGTATTTTAGATAATATTTTGAGAAACAGAACACTTTTAGTTCATTATTGGTAACATAATGCAAAATTTAAAAACCATAAAACCCTTTTATTTCCCTTTGACCCTAAATTTTATTTATTCCAGATAGCATTATTTTAGCACTATAATCAGGCCAAAAACTAAAGCAAAATACATTTGTTATTAAAAGTATTTTCCTAATTATCAAGTTAATTTTTTATTTCTTTCTTAAATCATGGTTTAAAAAGCTCTACTATCTAGACCAATTATAGACTCACTTATACATATGTATGAGGCAGGCACTTTAAAAGTAAGAAAGCAAGATATCTATATGACTTAATGTGGTCTAAATACCATTAAAAATTGCTTTTAACTGAGAACAGATGGAAGATTCACATGACATTTTTGAACATAATTCTAGTAAAAGCAGAAATAGAGAATAGCAAATAGGCAAAAATATGGACCCAAATATTATTGAAAAACCATATATACTTCACAAATCCCAGTAGTTCTACAGGTAAATAAATAATTATAGGATACATAATACCATAGAATCTATTTATCCCTCTGTATTCTAACATAGTCATGTCCAACTCTTTGCAATTCCTGAACTATAGACCATCAGGTTCCTTTATCCATGGAATTCTCCATGAAAGAATGCTTGAGTGGGTTGCCATTCCCTTCTCCAGGGGCTCTTCTCAACTCAGGGATCAAACCCAGGTCTCCTGCACTGCAGGCAGATTCTTTACTGTCTGAGCCATGAGGGAATGTATACATATAAATGCATACATATATATATGTATATATATGGCCTCAGCAGATGTGTTAGCAGGTTTTGATGACTTGTGAAATGCATTAAGAAGTAATTAGGAAAGCATCCAAAGCTAGTCAGCACATTAATATGTCCAGAAAGTTCATACTGGATTTCCTTATATTTGCTAGGTACTCTAATTTTCTGGAAATGGATCAGCTCTTCTAACAGTTGCAATTTAGCTTAATGTGTAAAATAATCATACAGTGTCATGAATCCATGCAAAGAAACACCTGACTCACTTTTTTACTTCTTTTTAGACTGTTCTGAGTATAATCAGTCCATGGGATTTGGTATTTTTCATTTATTGATATATTCATAAATAGGTAGTTAACCCTCCCTTTAATTGATTTTTTAAATTTGAGCCCCCGAAAGTCTAAAATGTTGCATTAATAACCAAATCTTTTCTCTGACACTGAATGGAATAAAAGCTTGTGACTTAAACCAAGTGAGTTGATATATTTTCTATGTTGAATGAAAAAATATTTTCTCTAGGAAAAAGTAGCTTTTATCATAATAGAACTGTAGACTCTCCATTACACATAATTTATACTTTCTCACAGTATAAAACATGACCTCAAATGATTTATGATATTATCATGAAATAGAAGGAACAAGACATGGGAGACCTTTTTGAACATAATCAGTATTTCAAAACTTCTGGAAGGGAAACAGAGCAAATCTCAGTTACAGCTATAGCACTAAACTCAGGACAACATTTTAAATTGATTTGACATTCAATTTTTTGAATTCCTGATTAAAATACGAACAATGTGGTTTCAAAATATGTGAAATAGATGCTGTCAAAAATTCCAATGCAAATCCCTGCATTTGGTGGGAATGTTAAAGTCAAAATTTTTTTACCAATATTAAAGTGATCGAGCACATTCACATTAAGTGGCATATTCTTATAAGCAAACTCAGGTAGTTCATTAGAATAGTTACAATTCAGTTAAAATACACGTTTTCTTGAAGTTTCTTGAAATTGCTGTACTTTACAATGGTAGAGAAGTATCATAGTCTTCTGTGATATCACAGTAAACCCACAGTGTCCACCAACTGTTTCAATACTAAAGAGTGAATACATGTTGTAGTAAGATGTGGTGATTACATGGCTAATTGTATCAATGTAGTCTGCAGACAGTAATTTAGAGAGGAAAATACCTTTAGGATTTAATATATTGAGTTTGTCTCTCTATTGATCAAATTAATGGGATGATTTCCAAATCTCCACTTTACTGAGTATTTTATTGATATAACCTTTGACCAAGAAGCATATAGATTTCAAAATGTCTTTTCTTATAGACAGAAAATCAATTTGGTTATTTTAATAAATATAATTATTTGCACAAAATGGTTGGCTGAACAGTTAAAGAATATCTGCTGTCATAACTTGGTGGATATGGAGCAGGAAAGTGATGTAGAACATGGAGGAGAAAAGAAGAAACAGACTTTCAACACTGGTGGTGCCTAAAAGAAAAAGTATTAAAGTGAAAAAAAAAAAAACAACAGGTAATAATTTTGAGTTTCTGCAGGAGTGTTCTGTCATAAGAACAAAACAGATTTTGGGCATTTCTTATAATTTTTTATATACTTCAATAGCAGATAATATAAAACATGAATTTTTATACTCTTAATTAAAAAACCATTTTTTGAAAGGGCAATGAATAAAATGTCATTTAAAGATTATTTCTGGTTGATGTTAAACTTCTTAAAGATGGCATAAGTTAATCATTAACATCCAGACTTCCTAGGTTGAAATCTCAGCTTTACCTCTTACTAGTCATTTAGCCTCTTTGTGCCTCAGTTTCCTCTTTTGGGAATTAGGGAAATAATACTTCTCTATATGGTTTTGTGATGATTTTATAAAACATACAGAGGAATAAAGTAATATATAGAAATAACTATTTAGAGAATTAAATGCTTAATAAATTTTAGTGATTATTCTGTTTTCATTTTTAAATATATGCTTCTTCTAATAATTTCCTAGAAAACAATTTTAAACTGCAAATGTTTATTTGCTAGTTTTGATCATTTTAGTGTTAGTTTCTTTTCATTGATCAGAAGACTATAATAAGAACTACCCCAGTTAATGATTTGATTGCATGGGAGATAAAAATGCATACATATCTACACATACAAGCAGAAGAGCAAATGCAAAAGAAATGTTTTTAAAAGGGTGGGATGATTTGGGAGAATGGCACTGAAACATGTATACTATCATGTAAGAAACGAAGCGTCAGTCTACGTTTGATACAGGATACAGGATGCTTGGGGCTGGAGCATGGAGATGATCCAGAGAGATGATATGGGGTCGGAGGTGGGAGAGGGTTTCAGGATTGGGAGCTCGTGTTCACCCGTGGCTGATTCATGTCAATGTATGGCAAAACCAATACACTATTGTAACATAGAATAAAGTAAAAATAAAATAAAAAAATATATTTAAATTGAACTTACATTATCAGACCCCTTGAAATTACACTGCACACAAATAACAACTGCTAAGTATGAACCTAACCAAAGGTCTAATTTAAATTCAAATCATTAAAGACTATCCAAAAAAAGTTAATGAATTTTCTGACTACTACTTTTTCATCAAGTGGGATTCAACTATATTCAACTACAGTTAAAAAAAAAAAAACTTTAAAAGTAAAATCTGGAAATATTTGCTTCTGAGTATAATCTAGGCATTCCCAAAATCCATAATTTAAACATTCATATAAATGCAAACATCTATTTGAAAGCTTGGTTAAGAGTAATTAGGGAGTACTAAGCCTGTGATTTAAAACTGCATGTTTCCTCAAAAATACTAAGCATTTGTACTGTAATATTTGTTCTCAACACTGATAGTTCATATCGTCATGTAATTCTTTTAAAATGATCATGTGCAAAAATAATACATACTGTTTGCTAGTTACTAATTTATTTTGCATAATTAAGTTATCATGACTTTATTCTTTCAACAAAGCTATGAAAGCATAATCCGCTCAATAACAGATGACCAAACTGTGTCAAATTGTGTCTCCAAATAGGGACAGAAGTATTGCTATGTGTATGTCTTTATTAGAGGAGAAGTGAATCCAACTACAATGTCTTGAGTTCATTTATAATCCATATGCTTGAGTGAATGTATGGTAAAAATATGCAATTTCATTACACATTAGAGGCACTACAAATTTCAGCTTCGCTTCAAAAAACACTCAGATTGCTAATGTGACGTATACTGCTAAAAGGCTAACATCATTGCTATGTAGAGTAATGGGCAAGTGAAAACATCTGTGTATTCCCTGCCTTTAGAACATAGCCTTTCCATCCAATGGCATATCCTTATGGAGGATAAAGAATGTAATAACAAAGAATGCTTCTATACAGTGTATGGTATCCAGTGAAGAATGATACAAAGGGAAAGAAATGTGCAAGGCTACTGAAATTAAACAAGCTATAACTTAACCATTACTGGCAATGTAAACTCACTCTTAAAGATCATCGAGAAGTATTTTTGCTCCTGTTTTAGGATAAATTAAGACTAGAGATGAACATCTCTAGATGAGTCATTAGAAAATAAGAATGCACATTGGTGAGGAGAATAGTCTCAAATATCTGCAAAAGAAAACTGAAGCAAAGGCCACTAAATACTTAAGTTTATAAATCTGAACACGAGCTTATATCAACATATGTAGAAATGAAAACATATTTTAGTTGTGAGTGAGTAATTATTAGGGGGTTTCAAAGGGAAAGAAATGTGCAAGGCTACTGAAATTAAACAAGCTATAACTTAACCATTACTGGCAATGTAAACTCACTCTTAAAGATCATCGAGAAGTATTTTTGCTCCTGTTTTAGGATAAATTAAGACTAGAGATGAACATCTCTAGATGAGTCATTAGAAAATAAGAATGCACATTGGTGAGGAGAATAGTCTCAAATATCTGCAAAAGAAAACTGAAGCAAAGGCCACTAAATACTTAAGTTTATAAATCTGAACACGAGCTTATATCAACATATGTAGAAATGAAAACATATTTTAGTTGTGAGTGAGTAATTATTAGGTGGTTAATTAAATCTCAATAATTAGTTTATGTTTTTAAGATCTGTATTGAGTGGTTCTGGTACTTAAAAGTTATTTCAAAGAATGAAAATTTCAATTTTATTGTGTTTCTAGAGAAAGCTACTATCACTGAAGGATAAACTATATGTTGAAAAATAGAGGTTTAAGCTCTAGCTCAATTACCTGGCTTTGGAAACTAAAAAAGGTAAAAATTTTATTTGTTTTTGTTGAACGCAGATACATATTAACTCATAGAGCCACTGAGACAGTGCTGTATATAAATTATTTTGAACTTACTTAAGTTTTTCTATGTGGCAAGTATTGTTTTATATTTTTTCTGTATCTATTCTTTAAAACAGATTGTGGTGGGCATATTTTAAGATGGCTGAATCATCCTCACTTCCTGGTATTCATGCCTTTGTGTAACATCCTCTCCATTGAGAACAGGACATGCGACTTGCTTCTAGCCAATAGAATATAGCAAATGTGATAGAATCAGTGATTACATGTATTCAATTACATATGACTATAGCATCTGTCTTGCTAGACTTTCCCTGTTACCTGCTTTGAAGAAGCTGGCTATCATGAATCCTATAGCTGCAAGGGAACTATAGGTGCTTAGAAGTAGATTTCTCCCTACTTGGGCCTCTGACGAGTACCCAGTCCAGTCTGACACTGAACACAGACTTTTGAGACCCTGAGCAGAGAACCCAGATAGATTGTGGCCAGAGCACTGACCTCTGGAAACTGCAAGATAACAAGTATGTATTGTTTTAACTGCTTAAGCTTGCACTCCGGAGAAGGCAATGGCACCCCACTCTGGTACTCTTGCCTGGAAAATCCCATGGACCGAGGAGTCTGGTGGGCTGCAATCCATGGGGACGCTAAGAGTTAGACACGACGGAATGACTTCACTTTCACTTTTCATTTTCATGCATTGGAGAAGGAAATAGCAACGCACTCCAGAGTTCTTGCCTGGAGGATCCCAGGGACAGGGGAGCCTGGTGAGCTGATCTATGGGGTCACACAGAGTTGGACATGGCTGAAGTGACTTAGCAGCAGCAGCAGCAGCAAGCTTGTACTCATTTGTTAAGCAGCAATAGAAAGCTAATCTACAGATGTTATATATTGGATTGGCCCAAGAGTTTGTTAAACCCAAACAGACTTTTGGGCCAACACAATACATTTTTATACTGAAATATAAAACAAATATGTATTTATTTATTTTAGATTTTCTAAGATAAATTTACATAGTTCACAACGTATTGTTATGTAATGTTAAATTTTGCTAGCCTTCCCATTGTAGGAATGGCCTTCAGGAACACCCTGGATGCCCACTATGCTAACTCACTTGGCTGTGTGACTATAAATGAAAGAATTAGAAAGCTTATGATGTCTGGTGCAAGGAATGGAGGAGAAATTGGGTTTGAATGTATGCATTTCCATGTGAACTGTGGAACATTCATCTAAGTCTTCTAGCTTGTATTTGCAATAAACCTGATAGATTTGACAACAATGCCAAAAATCACTGATGAGTTATTAAGCTGAAAGTAAATTATCTAAGCTAAAAATAATTTTAAAAGATTTTTGATCAACCATTCCAGATAATAGCTAAATTATCTTTCTATTCTCAAAACAGAAAATAATATATCAAGATCATTATTATATAAAGAGATAATAAAAGAGTATGCAGCCAGATTTGTAAGCAAATAAATGGAGAGAGGAGTTGTATTTTGTATATTGGTGGCATTTTTTATTTTTTAATATTTTCATTTTTGTGATTTATTTTTAATTTCAAATAAATATGTATTTCCATATCTAAAATTATACTCTGAATTTTTATTTTTAAATAAGGGGTCCAAAAATTCACAAACCTTCAAGTTTCACAAAACTAACATTCACCTGTACATCCAAAACAACAGAGAGACACTATTTTAAAATTCTGCTAGCAGCTATGGCAAGATGAAGGAAGATTAGGGTCCATTAGAATTGGCAACATAAAATCATTGCTGATTTTAACAAGAATTATTCGAGACGAGTGGTATGGCCAGACAACAGAGGAGGGGATTAGAGAATGAATGAAAAGTGCTATAGCATGGTGACAGTGGTTATCAACAAACCCTGTGAAATTCAGCAGTGAGGCTTGGCAAATAGACTAGGTGGCAGATGGAGGGAAGTGTGAGGCCATGAGAGTTTTCTTTTTTTGATAGAAGCAACTCTGTATGTTGATTGGAGCACTCCAATAGGAAGAGAGACACTTAGAATCTAAGCTGTACAGGAGTAATTCTCCAAGACGGCTCTCAGTGAGCACACCTCTCATTATTCACACACTTGGGCAGAGCCTTCCCAAATGTATCAAGGTTGGGCTATGTGATGAATGAAAAACCTCAGTTTTCCTTGTCTTTCTTCTTTACTCTCCCACTACTGGCATACTCATAACACTTCTGACACCAGATATGTGGGTTTGTTTTCCCACACCAAGTAATTCTCTGAGATACTAGATAGTATCAATTTTTCCTTCAATTTAACTAAATTCTGAAACTATCTACTTGGAGATAGAGTCAGATCCCACAGGTTAAGGTCCTAGTCCCACAATACTGTCCATATCCCTTCACCCTTCATCCATATCCCTTTCAGATGCCAATTACAAGTCCAGATTGCCACCTATTTTTCTGACTGATAAGCATATAAATTGGAAGTTACTATGATTCCCTCTCAGGTTTGACTGATTTGCCAGAGTGGCTTTCAAAACTCAGGAAAATAGTTTATATACTATTTAGCAGTTTATTATAAAGGGATATGATAAAAGATACAGATGAACCCTTAGGTTGAAGAGATGTGCAGAGTAAAATGTGGAAAAAAGCTTGGAGTTTCCATGCTTACTCCAAGACTGACACTCTCTCTGCATCTCCATGTGATCACTGACACAGAAGCTCTCCAAACACCGTATTTCGTGGATTTTTACAAAGGCTCATCATATCAACACGATCAATCACTGACTTCATTTCTAATCCCTCTTCCCTCTCTGGAGAACGGGAGTTTGGGTTGAATTCCATACTTATAACTTGGTCTGTCTGGTGACCAGCCCCCATGCGGGAGCCTACCAAGAGGAACAAAAGATATGCTATCACCCAGGAAATTCTAAGGGGTTTAGGAATTCTGTGTCAGGAGCCAGGATCAAATGCCAAACATTAGAACAGAAGGTGCTCCTATCACTTATGAAATTACAAGGATTTTAAGAGCTCTGTGCCAAGAACCAGGGCAGAGACCAAATATATATTTGCTATTATGTTGAAATGACCAAGAGCATACAACAGGATGCTGTGTGGAGTAGTCTCTTTCCAAAATTATTTTATAATAGGCTACAGTTTCTGCTTAGTCTTTCTGTCTCTCACTGTCTCTCTGTCTCTTATCATTTGCTCTAGAGGAACAAGCTGCCGTATTTTTGAACAGCCCCATGGAGACACCCAAGTGGTGGGGAACTGAAGCCTCCAGTTAATAGTAAAAAACTGACCAACGGCCATGCAAATGAGCTTCAAAGTAGATTCCCCAGCCCTAATGAAATAGTGGGATGGCTGTGCTCCCAGACAGCTTGACTGAAAACATGTAAGAGACCTTGGTCCAGAGTTACCTAGTTAAACCACTCTTGGATTCCTGATCCTCAGAAACTGTGAGATGATACATGTCCATTGATTTTAGCTGCTATGTTTCAGAACAGTTTGTTATGCAACAATAGAAATTAATACACCACAGTAGCAAAGTCCTTGAGAAGACAAAGTTACAAAATGATACACAGCGCAAGTAGATACATTGCCTATTAAAAGAGACTGGAATGTGTCTATCCTTTTTTTCACAAGAGGTAAAGTAGAGCATATACACAAGATTTTGTAGGTATGCTTGTTGGAGCATTAGGAAATTTAAATTTTGTTGATGGTTTTCTCTAAGTATGAGATAAGTTTTAAGTAACGACAGATAATTAATGGAGGTGAAAGGGATGGAAATTTTAAAATTGTAGAGAAAAATGATAAAATAGTCATCTAGGAAAGTGGCAAAGAAACTTAGCAGCAAAATAGAAATGGGGCTACTGTCTAACTTTGTTGATGATTTCTGTCTTGTATTTGAAGTGACATCAAACAACAACCTGTGTGATTTTTTTCCAGCAATATTTAGTGGCTTGGGTTCAGCCATAAAGGAAACAGACACCTGGGTTTAACTAAAGCCTGTATTTGTTAAATGAATGCAATGGAGAAAGAGAGGCCAGGGATGTGAGGGTATTTACGAGGGAAGGGTTTCTGTCTTGGTGCCATGAGTCCCTTTGTCCAGGGAAAGGAAAGGACAAGAGGATTGCCAGCAGTGAACAAGTGGTAGAGTACAAGTCAGTGAACTGGAGCTCTCGAAAGATTGGTTGTACAAAATAGTACCTAGGTAAAAGAAGAAAGGGCTTCCCATGTCAGTTAAAGAACCCACCTGCCAAAGTAGAAGACCCGGGTTCAATCCCTGGGTTGAGAAGATCCCCTGGAGAAGGGAATGGCAACTCACTCCAGTAGCATTGCCTGGGAAATCCCATGGACAGAGGAGTCTGGTGGGCTACAGTCCATGGGATCACAAGAGAGTCAGACAGGACTGAGTGACTAAACAACACAAAAGAGGCAAAATGAGTTAAGCTAATGAAGAGAAGGTCCATGTGAATACAGAGATGTAGGATGTGGTAACGAAATGTGTAGCTGAGATGAGCTGGGGTGGGAAACTACTGAGGTTGGCAAGAAAAGGATGACTAGTAGAGTTAAGTAAATAAGCTGAAGAGGAAAAAAAAAACAGTTTCTGAGCTGCAAGTACATGCCCAGAATATTGATGGACATTATTCAACCACCAGAGTAAACAAGGCAAGGATACTGCAGTTCTTTGAGGAAGTAGAATCAAAGATCTCAGTGGAGGGCAAACTATGTATAAAATGATTCTTGTTTCTTGGTAGTGGAAACCAAACCTTATTTTAATGACCTTATCCTGAGGAAACTGATGAGCAAATGAGTAAAGAGTCACTGGAGGCCAAATCACATACTGCTTCTCAAGATTTGCTTTGGGCAGTGGCTTACAAGGTAGTTGGATACAAAGAGCCAAGTCAGGAAGGAAGAAGGTAAAATACATTGTCACATATTGTGGTATAGAAAAGACATTCTTTTTTCCGTATGAGTTAACTTTAATTCATAATTAATTCTAACTAAAAGAGCCTGTTAGCGGGCTATCAAATGTACATTGTATATCTGCTTTAATTATTAAAGAAAATGGCACACTGACCAGGAGACTGTCCATGTTCAAAATAAAAATTAAATGCTCCTCTTCCCAGGATGCCAATGCTGGTACTCCTTTGATTATGAGACTCCCTTTCCAGGAACCAAGGCCATATTGTACAGGCTGTATGTGTACAGTCTAGTTTTTCTGAAACCTTGAAGAAATGTAGCCTTATTTATTATTCTTTGTTCTGCCAAGATATAAAACTGTGCTGAAAACCATGCTTCCCCTGAGCAGTTTCTCAGAGGAATCTGGGAAGCTGGCTTCTGGGCTTTAAGCCTCAGTTTGGCTCAAATAAAACTATTTTCTTAGTATTCACTGTTTATTGATCATTTTTATTGACAGTAGTCTAAATGACATAACCAAGGATTATCTCAAGCCTGTGACTGTGAGAATTTTAGGTGCTGTTGACTGAGCTTTTCCATTGATTTTGAGTAAGTCACTGTGGTTCCCCTCAGCAGTGGCTCTGATCCAGGATGAGTTTGTTGGAGTTGGACCAGTCTAGTAACAAACTCATTATATTAGTCTCCTGGCCTCTGCTTCTATCATTTCCCAAAAAGTTTGGGCTGTCTCCCCTAGAAAGGGCAGTGGGAATGGTGATCAACAACATGAAGTAGTACTTGGTTAGATTCATAGTTGGAACTTTATGTCATATGATCAAATTAATGTAAGTCAGAGCAACAATTCTCATTCTCATTGGGGACTTATTGGTGAGTATGGAGAAAAATGTGGAAAATTTCAAAAAACATATTTGGTCTCATAATAGTCAGCTCTCCATACCCACAGATTCATTTTATATAAGGGGCTGGAGCATTTGTGGAATTTGGCAACCATGTTGAATTCTGAAACCAATCCCCTACAGATACCAAGGGAGACTAGGTAATTTCATATTGAGAACATAAAAAATATATTCACCTACTATTGTACAATTTTTAGGCCATGTAAAAAAGTATAAAAATCATAAAACAAACAGCCAAGTATACATTACTCATTTAAGAATTAGTGACTTTGAAGAAATGCTTTCAGTTTTTCACCATTGAGAATGTTTGCTGTGCGTTCATCAAACATGGCCTTTGTTATGTTGAGGTAGGTTCCTTTCTCTGGAGGAGGGCATGGTAACCCACTCAAGCATTCTTGCCTGGAGAATCCCCATGGGTAAAGCAGCCTGGCAGGCTATGGTCCATGGGGTTGCAAAGAATCAGACACGACTGAGCGACTAAGCACAGCACAAGAGGTTCCTTTCTATGCCCATTTTTGAAAGAGTTTTATCATAAATGGGTGCTAAATTTTGTTGAAAGCTTTTTCTGCGATTGAAATGGTCATAGGGTTTTTACCTTTCATTACTATTACACTGATTGATTTGCATATATTGACGAATCCCTGCATCCCTGAGATAAACCCTACTTGATCATGGTGTATGATCTCTTTACTCTGTTGTTGAATTCTGTTTGCTAGAATTTTGTTTAGGATTTTTGCATCTATGTTCATCAGTGATATTGGCCTGTGACTCATGTTGAAGTATGGCAGAAACCAATGCAATTTTGTAAAGCAATTATCTTTTAATTAAAAATAAATAAGTTAAAAATAAGAGTTAGAGACAACAAATATAATTGAAACTCTAAGCCACACGAACCCAATCACTATTTTCCTAGAATTAGCACTTGCCCTAATCTTGTCTGTCATCCTCCAACCCCTTTCAAGTTTTGAAAGAGTAATAAAAAAATATTCTTTGTTTCATATTTTTCAAAACTACTGAAATGATTTCAGATAGTATGTAGCCTTCTGCAAGTTTTCACTGTCCTCATTATTAGATTTTTAGATGTTTTCATATTGTTACACATAGCTTTGATTCATTTTGACTGATGAATATAATTTCCATTATTTGCAAAAGCACAGTTCAGGTATCTGTTCTTCTGCTGATGAGGATTTAAGTTATTTAGTTTCTCCATATCACTAGTGATGCAACAGTGAACATTTTTAGAATTTATCTAGGTGCACACGCATAATGGTGAAATTGTCACATCCTCAGGTAGGCATATTTTCAAATTTCAGATATTTTTATAAATTGCTCTCTAAAATGGTTGTACAAGTTTCCTTCCCTTCCACGAAGCAACTTATGACAGTGTGTTGATTGACATCCTCTCCACTACTTTCAAAATGTTAGTCTGATGCTTGTGAAATGAGGTCCTGTTCTTTTAATTTGGACTTGCTAGACAAACATAATTTTAATAATAATAAAAACAAACTCCAGAGAGTAAAACAACAACCATTTTTGCCTAGTAGGATAACTCAATAGGCTGTCTCTGAGATCCTCAAGTGATAGGTGAAGACGGCATGGTCCTCTAGGGAAATGTGTGAAATTGTCCGAGGTGGGGTTCTGGTTGTTTATTTATCTTGGCTTGGGAAAATGGTGGGAAAAAGTTCAGTAGAGAGAGCAAAGCCCAGTAAAATTGTATTGGGTCTATTACACAGGATAAAAGAAAGATAAAGTTGTATACAAAAGAGCAGAGTGATTCAGAAATAAAAGGGGAGAATAAGAATTAAAAGAGCTCGCGCAAATTAAGGGGATTACTGCTGTTTCCTTAGAATTTGCCTGTTTTAATCTTATTCTCATAGTTTACCATTTATGTCACCAGGGCCTCCAGTTATGACTTTCTTACAGCAAATGACTTATTGATAATAATCACAGAATCATGGAGCTGGTAGGAATATTAGGCATTATTTTATACATTAGAAAACTGAAGTATAAAGATAAGTTCCACACTCACATGAACAGGTTTTAATGAAACAACTGAAGAGAGAGACAATTACGGTCTTCGACTAACTGGCTGTTTTCTGGAGTATTAACCTGATCCCTAAGATAGAAGAAAGATCCCCATTTTGTGCTTAAACTTGTGATACAGTGTTTGAGAGCACAGATTTGGAAACAGAGAGGCCTGGGTATGATCCCAAGCTCAGCAAATGTTAAAGGTATGATCTTAATCAAGCCATTTGACTTCTTCAGCTTCCTTATTTTTAAAATAAGAGAAGTTTTAATTTCTACACACACATTGATCTTATGAGAATGAACTGATAAAGCCATTTTAGTCTCTGACAAACATTAAGCAATGATAAATGCTTAATGTTATATTTTTAACGTCTCAATGTTTGAGATACAAAGTCGTCATCTTGGTGTTCTGACTTGAGCTGCCAGTGGAACAGAGGAAAGTTTGGTTAGTTAAACAAGTCAGCAGCGGCTGGTCTAGGTCTCCATCACAACACACCATGCATGCTTTTGACTGTTTAACCTGAATTTGGATAATATTTTTTAACTTCAACGATTTTAAATTTTCCTTATTTACTCAGTTATGTATCTCTATTCCAATGAATCTGTATTTATATACTTTGGAGACTTCACAGAACATGGAAACTGAGTTGTCTCCCTACTTTTCAAATCTTTTATTTCCAAACTCTAAAATATGTGCAGCTAAAATTCTTTCATTATTTTTGAGGAGAATCAGTGGCCATTTGAAAAATAATTATAAGTTTTTACTTGGGTATCGCATCCCGTTTACCTATTTCCCTCATCACATGAATTTACCACTATTTTTCTCTTGCTTTTATATCTGTTGCCAACTTCTGCTTCAAGATGGCTGAGTACATATACACACATAAGTTTACCTCTGCACTCTTCTAAAATTATATTGGGAGGAAACCCCTCAAAATCCAAAAATAGAGTAAATCTAAAGCAGTGCAGGGAAAAATATCCATCGGTAAATAATAATATTGGGAAAGTTGTAAAAGCTCTAAATATGATAGATGAGATTTTTTTTAAAAAACTCAACCCAATAGAACCAAAGAACTGCTTACATAATACAAGTATAACACAGAATCACTGAAATGGTATGCTTCCCCAGAATAGCTCCGAGACAAAAGCATGACTAGGGTGATGTGAACGAGACAAATGAGGAAATCGCCTTTAGAAAAGTTGCAGAATTTGAGGGGGGCTCAAAACTCAGTAATTAGAAGGAATAATATTTTTTAAAATAAAAATTAATGCCCAAATTCCATTGTTAAAAAAATAGCAGCATGACTCATTTTTCCTTTAGCCTCACACTCCAGTGTAGCACGGAACTATGAGTGATCCTGTCTTCATTTAAAGTTTGATATTTTATCCATCCTAGATTTTTGTTTTATTTTGGATCCTTTTAAAAGAGTACACTAAAATATTATTTATCCTGATTACTGTTTTAGCATCTACTTAAACTTTATATCTATAGTAAATCCTCAGTCACCTTGTATGCACCCTTAGTCTCAGCTGTACCCTGAGTATTCTTCAGATTAGAAGCAGCAGGAGAGGGCTCTGAGAAAAACTCCGAATATCATTTAAAGGATTGGGCTTCACCCAATACATAATGCACTGACTCTGGTGTTTGTCCTCAGGGTAAATGGAGAGATAAGTTCTTGAAATAATATGGCAACTTTTCCTCGGCGTATTTACACGGTTGGCTTTGAGGTTACAGCAAGAAGCAGGCAGGAGTCTAAATAACTTTCACAATATATAAGAATTACCTCCATACAAAATATAAGCTGCCCATGTATCTTTAAAATAAAACCAAATCAATAATGTGTTCACTGGTCCCACACACTCAGCCCTTTCTTAGTTATTTGCTATAGCTGAAAATGACCTGTAGACTGAACACGTATTCCTTTTCTGAAAAACAGCGATATTTACTGGAACAGAGGAAGACCTCTGTAGTCTTTACTATAGATCAATCACAGGAAGAGGGAAAAAGCCAACACAGTATAAAGATACACCTGAAACATAAAAGGATAAATTCTCACCTGAGAAAGTAAAGTTGACAACAGAAATAGAAGGAAATTTGAATTGTTTCTATTCCCAGAGAGATTTGACAGGGTATCAAACTCATAGTATAAGAACAGGCTACTTTGCAAAGAGGGTAGTGGGAGTTTGGGAAATTTTACTGCACATTCCTTTTAATTTCAATGTAAAATCAGAAGAGTAGTCAAGTTGGAAAGTCACAACCTGAGCATGTTTCACTGATTCAAGGATAGTTTTGCTCCTTACAGAATCCCCAGCACCTGGATGAGTTTAGTACTTGTTGATCTTGTCTTATCAGAACAACAGGCAAGAGCTACAGTAGTAAATTGTGACATCATTTTCAACTGTTTTCTACCCTCTCTGTTGGCACATGACTTGAAGAACTATTTTACTGGAGAACCATACATCCCAATACCCTTGATATCAGGGACATGTGACACGTATTGGCCAATGGGAGGTGAGCAGATGTGAAACACTGTGTCCAATCAAGTTTTGAAAGCTTTGAGCGCCTTAGTTTTTTGTATGTATATATTTATTCTGGTCACCAAAAGAATGGCTAATCCTAAAAACGGATTGCTCCTTCAGTCCAGATTCTGAAATGAACAAGATAAATGCAGTAAAGCATATTCAGTCTGCAACCTTCAGAGATAACATGAAACATAAGAAGAGAGAGCTGAGCTTTCTGTGGTAAAACACTGAGGTTTGGAGGTTATTTTTTCATCAAAGCAAGGCTGACTATTACAGTTAACTGACTCATTTTGATGCTGTGTAGGCAAATTTATCTCAAAATCCCTATGTTACTTACGAATACATGGAACTTACTCATGAAATATTAATAGAGTTAGAATTACCTATTTAAAAAAAAATTAGGACTGAAAAAATGTGACCAACCGAAAACATAATCAGGAAAGGTAAATGTTAAGCAGCAAAATAAAAAGCAGCAAAATAGAATAAGAGAAAAACATAACAGAAGACAGTAGAAATAAATACAAATATTTTAGTGATAACAATTTTAATGTAGCATATTAAAATTCCTTATAAGAGACAACTAATTTCAGATTGAGCAATTGCTATT
>SJYC01062336.1:0-36594 GCA_006408675.1 Madoqua kirkii
GGGAACATGTGGTGGATTCATGTTGAAGTAGAGCAAAACCAATACAATATTGTAAAGTAAAAAACTTTTTTTAAAAAAAGTGGGCAAAGAAAAGAGTAGAGTATAATGAAATATCTATTTTTTCTAGGGAGCACTGAGTAAAAGGCATGGCAGATAGGAAAACTGATAAAAAGAGACATTGCTATCACTTGAATTTGGGCTGACATCTAAATTTTAAAATGAACCAAGTATCAGGATTCAGGACTAACTAAAAAGTATACACTTAAAAAATTTTCAAAGTGTTTTTCTAACTAAAACATGTGTCATTCAGAAATCACCCCATTTCCTCTGTGGATATGCACATAAAACACACAGTGATGGTAAGAGAAATGCTGCAGGAGCACGCCTATTTCTTATTTAGAAAACTGTGTTTAGCACAGCAAAGAACAGAGTAAATCCTGTATTTGCCATTATAATAAAGCTGACAATAATGGTTCTTAAATGGGCTTTTTGTACTCAAGTCTTACGTTTCCAATTTGCCATGAGTGATAACTTGAATCAATATCTAGAGAAGAGAAAGTTCAGATGTCGGAGCGTCTTATCTTTATTTTTACAGGTCTATATTGATGTGCACATTACTTTCATTCTTTTATCTAAATTGAATTTAATATGTAAAATTGAATATCTGAATAAATAGGATGTCAGGAAGAAAAAGGTAGCTTGGATTCTAATCAAAATAGAAGAAATTTTATTAATGAAATTGGAAAGAATACAAGCACAAACTAATTTAGACCTAAAATATATGGCTCATGTGACAATTATGGCTTTGAAGAATGCATACAAAAGAAAGTGTACTTACTTTATGTAAGCTCTATGGAATTTGAAGTAACAAGAAAACCACAGATTTCCTTTTTAATGTTCAAAATGGAAATACAGCCTCATATTTTTATCTAATAAATACCATATATTTTGACTATTGAGTCTCCCTCATATTTAAAATTATGGATGCAGCAAAGCAGTTAGAATTATGTATCCCAGATATCTAGAATCTGAGTTTGGGAAGAACAGTAATGATCATGTTATGTTTCCCTTGTGGCTCAGCTGGTAAAGAATCTGCCTGGGAGACCAGGGTTTGATCTCTGGGTTGGGAAGATCCCCTGGAGAAGGGAAAGGCTACTTACTTCAGTATTCTGGCCTGGAGAATAATTCCATGGACTGTATAGTCTATGGGGCTGCAAAGAGTCGGACACAACTGTTTATGTTTCCCTTGTGGCTCAGCTGGTAAAGAATCTGCCTGGGAGACCAGGGTTTGATCTCTGGGTTGGGAAGATCCCCTGGAGAAGGGAAAGGCTACTTACTTCAGTATTCTGGCCTGGAGAATAATTCCATGGACTGTATAGTCTATGGGGCTGCAAAGAGTCGGACACAACTGAACGACTTTCACTCTCACTTATGTTGCCTTACCATGCCATAGAGAAGGTTCACCAAAGTTACAACGAGTATCCAAAGTCCTTGAGCTAGGTAGGGACAAACTGGCACATATTCCATTATCCTGGCTTGATCTAAGATCGGTACTACCTAAGGCAATGCCTATAGTTTTGTAGTTCTATCAACAGATTAGGAAAGCATTGTCCTAAACTGCCCACCTGGCCATGCATAATAACTGCTTGCCTGAGTTATCTTACAATGGGAGGTCCTGATAAGGAACATGAAACTAACAAGCTACTGCCAGTCAGAAGAATTTGGGAGGGGACAAAAGGAAGGAGGAGATGCCAGCCCATAACCTCCCAGAAACCTTGGTGCTGGTCCTGAGACATGAACACACCACCAGGAAGGACCCTGAGTCAGATCAAATTTGGACACAAGCAAGATGACTGGTTCAGAGACAACCCAGAATGTAACCCGATCACCATAACAGCTAAGGCTGTGAGCCTTGCTGCAGGGAAGTTCTCCTGCATCACCATATCCCACTGCTCTCTGCCCAGACTTCCCTTTCCAATAAAGTCTTTTGCTTTGTCAGCATATGTGTCTCCACAGACTGTTCATTTCTGAGTGTTAGACAAGAGCCCACTCTTGGGCCCGGAAGAGGTCCTCCTTCCTGTAGCAAATGGAGCTAAACTTACAATGATTGTTCCGGTTCACAATAAGGAGACCATCTGAGGTCATCATATTTTTGTCTACAGTGCTTTGCAGATCAGCACATTACTGGAATGCCATTAAACTGCAAGGAGTCGGGGGTTGGGAGAGTTTAAAAATGAATCATTGACTGTTTAGGAAAAAAAAAAGAAGACAAAGCTCTCTGAGTCAGCTGGAACTTTCATTAGGCCCTGGGCAGATGCTTCAAAGTCAAGGCATGTGCCCAAAGAAAGCACCACATCATTTTCCCTTCAAATTGTGCTTTCTCTGAGGGATACAGAATGCAAATCACCTAACCAAAATACAGAGTTGCAAGGCGATGCAGGAACTGAAAAGAGAGAGTTAGGGTTAAATACTGCACCAAGTAATCTACTTCCTCATAACTGGACGCAGCATCTTTCAAGCTATTTGTGTTGCCTGAGCAAGGCACTAAATTTTTGTCAATCTGCTTTAATTAATCTTGCCATAGTCCTATCGTGGGGTGGGTGAACTTCTAAACATTAAACAGTAGAATTACTCACCAGGTGGCTTTTCCCAAACACCCCCAGCCCCAATTAAAGAGCTATATTTTGTTTGGGTTTCCTCAAATGGCGCTCTTGTTAACACTCATCAAACACAGGAAAAATAAAACAGCAATTTAACTGCACTCGCAGTGTGAAAGGCTTGTGCAAATAATCAGCACATTTCTAACTGGTTAGTAATAGGCAGAGTGCAAAAAAACAAATGACCAGATTTATACCACTGGGCAGATCTGAAAGCAACATTATAGCTGAAATATATTCATTTACAATTTAAAGCAAGCCTTTCAGTGAATAATTGTTTACATAATAGTGAAGAGCGCTTGTGCTGCACAACTGGTATCCATTTACAATGTGTTAACCAAATAATGCATGTTTACAAAAGATTTTGGGTTTGTTTTTGGAGAAAAGAATCATGGTACCCATGCCAACAAAAGCAGAGCAGTATGACAGTTAGTAAATCTTTTCTTAGCTGCAAAATGAGTGTCAAGTTGCTTGAGCTCATAAACTACGTCAGCATAAGTCACTCATTAAAATTGATGTGTGAAGGTAGTATTCTCAAACAGCAGGTTGCTCTGTTTCTTATTTTTTTAATCAGCCAAATAATGAGCTGGGGTAGAGTTGCTTAAACAGGCCAAAGGAAGAAGAAAGCAGAATCATCTTCAAACGGCCATCCTGGATTTAATAGCCTACAACAAAACCCTAAGCAGGTCAGCTTCATGGTTCAGCAGTTCCTAAAAGCCTTGTCTTCTTCTCCCAAGCTTATCGGTGACGGCTGGTGTATAAGAGCTCCCAATGAGAACTGATTTACAGCACTGAAGGGCTTTGTGGTAACAAAGGCAGGCCAGGGTCCTCGAGAGCTTTCTGTACTTTTTAGATCCCAGAAGATGATGTGGTTCTGTGATAGTAATCTCTTACACTTTACCATTGACATAAACAGGTCACAGTGCCTGCAAAAGCTTAAGTAGGAGTCAGGAGCAATCTCTCTCTTTTTTTCTGGGTCAGAGTCAGATTTTATCGAGTCAAGCTATCTAACTGACCACAAACCATGCGATAGGACCCAAACACTGTGCATTAAAAATGAAGCAGAATGGGGCCAGGCGTGTCTCAGGCTAGTGCTGCTACAGGAATAAGTTTCAGACATCACCTGAATACAAAATTATTTTTTTGCTGTATTGACAAAAGTCTCACTTTTCAAGGAGGAAAGAAAAAAGTTGAGAATAAAAGATAACAAAATGCACATACGATTCTAGTTTCAAGCTAGATGTATCTGTTGTGAAGCCACATGTTGGCTAAATAGGAAAAGTCAGGTGAGCTGAAGTCTCATGGCAGTCTGGTTTAAACCATGGATACACAAACCAGATCCTGTCCAGATCTCAGGAAAGTGAATTATATATAATAACACTTACAGTTTCCTAGTACTATTAGATTTGCCTTCTTACATAAATGCTTAAGTTATGATAAAAAACAGGCCACGTCAGTTCCTTTCAGTCTCAGCACATTTGCTATTAGCATAAGAAATGCTGCTTATGGCAGAGCTAGTCGGGCTTGAAATTTCTGAATTAATGGATTTGATTTCCTCTTGAGACAAACCATCAGCCTTGCAGTAATGGAAATAGATATAGTTGGTAAAACAAATAAAAAACTGGCATGCAGATAAAATGGGTTTCAGTTTAAAATAGTAATGTTGTAATTGAAGTGAACAATTACAGGGTTGCTCCTAGGCACAAAAGAAATACCATGAAAATGAAGTAATGTTTTTAAGTGTAGTCATTTCAGGAAAATGTAGAGCTGCAGATGTCATTGTCTGCCAAAGGGAAAACTATACTTATTCTTCTATACAAAGATCATTTAATAACATTTGGCTAATTTTAATAATAATTGCTAATATTAACCCTATATGTCACCAGGAGTTTGAAGACAAAGGTTCCCCGCCCCTACCCCATTCTTTCCCTTCAGTTGGTACAGCGCCAAGATCAAGTTCCTGTAAAAAGCTATTGGCAATGAACTATCCGAAACCCCCACCTGGAAAGCAGCGTTCTCCTGTCTAACGTCTTATTTGTCTTTGTCAAGCATCTCCTATCTGAAATGGAGCCCGTTAGCTGGCAACTGAGGTGCAGGAGGAGCTTAAAATAAAGGAGGGATGGAGAGTGGGAAACCCAGGGCAGGGAAGTAGAAGTAGGCCCTGGAATGTGTACCTCTGATCCCCTTTACTCTTTTTTTCCCCCCATCTGTTTCAACTTGTCTGTGAACCATATGAAATTTAGAACAGAAATTTCCATTTTTAGAACTTGAAATCTTTTCATGTCCATACACACACAAACTGAGGCAGCGAAGGCCACAGGATGTCACAGAAACATAAGTGTCTCATTGAATGTGAAAAGGCAGTGACACAAAGGCACTTGAACAAAATGCTCAGCTGGGTCCCAGCCCGCTGCTTGGCCCTCCTCCCCGCTCCTCGGTTTTACAGCGTCGCAGGAAGAGACACGCGCTGTTTCCTCCTCAGGTTTTAGCAATTAAAACAATATTGAAGCTCTGTGAAATTCTATTTGGAAATACACTGTGCTTTGTTCCCTGTGATGCTGACTGCCGCACGCAGCCCGTTTGGCTCATTTGGCATTTCTTTCTCGGAGGGAAATACTTTTCCTGGGTTGGTTGATTTTTTTTTTCCCATATCGCAACACTGAAGAAGCCACAGAGGAGCGAGAAAATGAAAGTCTCTTCTAACAAAGGACTTAGCTGTGACTTCTTAGGAGAAAAGGTTGAATCGACTGGCTGTGTGTCTTAGAGTGAAGTAGGGAGAAGGGCTGCTTCCCTTTTTACTCAGACAGTTAGAATAATTCATTTCCTAACGCAGCCTACCTGTGACAGTCACAGGTGACCTCCCAGCCTGCTAAGCTCGGCTGATTTCCCCTTCCATTGTCCAAGCACATCTCCTGCCAGAAGACAAATGTACTGCAAGCCGGAGACGTATCTGCAGAGCAGGGGGAAAGCAGCCTGTCTACAGATGTCATTTGAAAGCCTCGCAAGGAGATTTTACTGCTTTCTTCACATTCTCACACTTACATAAATACACCCACATAGTACAAGCAAGTTCCTGAGACTCCCGGAGCATTTCTCTTCCATTAGGAGACATTTTAAAACAAATTAGCACCCTCCCCCAAAGCCTATTGGCCTAAATGTGTTTATTACTTTGTTTGTGGGTTTAGAAGCTCTTCCTATGGGCTTCCAGTAAGGCCTTTCCTGGCAAATGATGCTCACCCTTCCTCTGTTGAAGAATACACATATCCAACAAAGACTTAGATCTTCTTTTTTTTCCCTCCTCTTGACACAGCGGCTGGTGACACATGAATGTACTTTTTTTCTTTTGACAGAGTAATAAAAATCTCATTATCTCTGAATAGGCAGCAATTTCGTTATCTAATCTTTTTACCAAAAGGTTAGTTAATTAATCAGAAACAAATCCTGATTATTATTTCAATAGAATTAGAAAGACAAATCACCAGAGTACAATAACTAGGGCAGGCCTGCGGTTTCACCTGCCTCACTGCCACGCGGGCTCCGCAATTGTCAGGGTTCCTCCAGGAAGACAGCCTTCGGAACAGCAGCCAGCAGATGGCTGCTCCGAGGCCAGCCTGCCTCGGCTCTCGTGCCTGTGATCCCATTACCTCACCGAATCCGTTACCAGGGTAACTGTTAAATTGCTGTGAAAGGCATGGTAATAAAGTAACCTGTCACACTGGCAATAAAAGGAGCAGAATTTTCCTGTTCACTGAACTTTGCAGCTCATCAATACTCACTTGATGGAGAAATTCCCCACTACTCCTGGGTCAGCCACAGGAATCCTTCCATAAGGCTTCTGAAATGCAAACTAAAGTTCATGTAAACACAGGGAAGATATAATTAAAAGCTGTATTCTTAGCTGCCCAGAGCTAATGTTTCCCTCTATTCTGTGGAAGGTTATGGGAGCTTGAAGAACATCAGATTGCCCCCTTTGTTGTTGTTGTTGTTTTTTAATTTAAAGCATGCTAGATAAAAATAACCTTTGCTGGTGAAAGACAGCTGTGATTAATTCAAGACTGGGAAAACAAAGACTATGGGGAAAAAAAATCCCTTGTTCCTAAAATGTCTTGCTTTGGCAGATCCTATCTTACCGGCTGTTTTCATTAAAGGGTCATGGTATGTTAAAAGTGACTTGAACTTAAGAAAGAATGGAACTCCTTGGTTTTCACAAGCATGAGGAGCTGGAAACAACAACCCACCTCCCACCTCCCACCTCCCCAACACCAGAGAGAGATAGGGTCCATCAGCTATAACTGCAAAGAGATAAATGTAGGCTGAACATATGCATAAGACTATGTGACTTCCTCTCCTTCTGGAAATGTCCTTCAAGGGTTTCTATGTCAAGGATTCTAGCAGGGATGCCTTTGGGTATAAAACTTGCTATAATTAATTGAAGTTCTTTGAGGTAAGAAAAGAGAATAGTAAACACCCTCTCAGCACTAAAGAATAAGAAATAAGCAGAAAACTCCTTTACTTCAATTACATTCTCCAGCCAGCCCTATGAACATACATGGAAAGTGGGGTATATCTGTCTAGCCCTCATTATTAGCCATTTGCAGACTTCATGCTTTTGGCTCCATTTGGTGCTGTCATTAATTATGCAGTGTTAACCTTAGAAGACTTTGGAGCTTGCCTATTGAAATAACATTGGGCACGCTTCGCTTTCTTCCTCCCTTCCTTTGACTTGCAAGTGCTCACAGCTTGTTATTAAAAAACTGGCACTATGTCTTTGACCAGCCAGCAGCAGCCATGAACTTCACTTCCAGTGGTAATGGCAACCCACGGAAAGGAATGCCTCCAAGCAGGTGTTGTCTTCATCACAGGGTGCTCAGCGGAGCCTCGCTGGCTGGTCACACCACCCAGGGCCTTGCACTGGGGTCGTAGAAATGACGGGCGCTTCTCAGAGTAATGTGGCAATATGTTACGTGTGGAAAAGTGGATTAGTTCCCAGCTAGAATCAGGGAAATGAAGGCTATGGCTTCATGATATCCTAAATTGTTTTAAAACAGAAAGGTTTCCTGTCCTGTTGAAAGTAATTTTCAAATATGGAGTCACAACACACACACACACACACACACACACACACACACACACACACTATAATATAAAATGTGTTTTTTTAACTGCCCATAATGTTTAGGAGAGAAAGAAACAGAATTACAGAAGTAACTACTCATAATCAATTCTAAACTCACCAATTGTACACTATCATCCCTTTGAAGGTTTTCCATGGATATTAGGTTAGGAGAAAGCCTTTAAAAAAAAATATTTATTTATTTTAATTGGAGGCTAATTACTTTACAATATTGTAGTGGGTTTTGCCATACATTGACATGAATTAGCTGTGAGAGTACACGTGTTACCCATCCTGAACCGCCCTCCCACTTCCCTTCCCATCCCATCCCTCAGGGTCATCCCAGTGCACCAGCCCTGAGCACCCTGCCTCATGCATTGAACATGGACTGGTGATCTGTTTCACATATGATAATATACATGTTTCAATGCTATTCTCTCAAATCATCCCACCCTCTCCTCCCACAGAGTCCAAAAGTCTGTTCTTTACATCTGTGCCTCTTTTGCTATCTTGTATATAGGGTCATCATTAGCATCTTTCTAAATCCCATATATATGCTTTAGTATACTGTATTGGTGTTTTTCTTTCTTAGGCCTTGCACTGGGGTCATAGAAATGACGGGCGCTTCTCAGAGTAATGTGGCAATATGTTACGTGTGGAAAAGTGGATTAGTTCCCAGCTAGAATCAGGGAAATGAAGGCTATGGCTTCATGATATCCTAAATTGTTTTAAAACAGAAAGGTTTCCTGTCCTGTTGAAAGTAATTTTCAAATATGGAGTCACAACACACACACACACACACACACACACACACACACACACACACTATAATATAAAATGTGTTTTTTTAACTGCCCATAATGTTTAGGAGAGAAAGAAACAGAATTACAGAAGTAACTACTCATAATCAATTCTAAACTCACCAATTGTACACTATCATCCCTTTGAAGGTTTTCCATGGATATTAGGTTAGGAGAAAGCCTTTAAAAAAAAATATTTATTTATTTTAATTGGAGGCTAATTACTTTACAATATTGTAGTGGGTTTTGCCATACATTGACATGAATTAGCTGTGAGAGTACACGTGTTACCCATCCTGAACCGCCCTCCCACTTCCCTTCCCATCCCATCCCTCAGGGTCATCCCAGTGCACCAGCCCTGAGCACCCTGCCTCATGCATTGAACATGGACTGGTGATCTGTTTCACATATGATAATATACATGTTTCAATGCTATTCTCTCAAATCATCCCACCCTCTCCTCCCACAGAGTCCAAAAGTCTGTTCTTTACATCTGTGCCTCTTTTGCTATCTTGTATATAGGGTCATCATTAGCATCTTTCTAAATCCCATATATATGCTTTAGTATACTGTATTGGTGTTTTTCTTTCTGAGTTACCTCACTCTGTATAATAGGCTCCAGTTTCATCCACCTCATTAGAACTGATTCTGATTCAAATGCATGCTTTTTAATAGCTAAGTAATATTCCATTTTGTATATGTACCACAGCTTTCTTCTCCGTTTATCTGCCAATGGACATCTAGGTTGCTTCCATGTCCTGGCTATTGTAAATAGTGTTGCAGTGAACACTGGGGTACACGTGTCTCTTTCAATTCTGGTTTCCTTGGTGTGTATGCCCAGCAGTGGGATTGCTGGGTCATAAGGCAGTTCTAGTTCCAGATTTTAAGGAATCTCCACACTGTTCTCCATACTGGCTACCCTAGTTTGCATTCCCACCAACAGTGTAAGAGTGTTCCCCTTTCTCGGCACCCTCTCCAGCACTTATTGTTTACAGGAGAAAGTCTTTTACTACGTACACCAGGGATTATCTAGCTAAATTTGGAAAAATAGAACCAATGTAATAATCACCGAAATTGAACTAGACCTTTAGAAAAAGTGACAGTGTGTTAGTGCTCAGTTATGTCCAACTCTGCAACCCCATGGGTGATAGCCTGCCAAACTGCTCTGTCCTCAGTTCTTCAAGTAAGAACGCTGGAGCGGGTTGCCTTTCCCTACTCCAGGAGATCTTATGGATGCAAGGATTGAACCTGGGTCTCCAGCACTGTGGGCAGATTCTCTACCATCGGAGCCACCTGGGAAGCCCAGACCTTTAGATCTGGTGCCTTAATACCAATGGAGCTAGTGGATTGGATGTGAGAAAATGGGAGATGGTGGCCTCATGGTCAACTGGATAATCCATTCTCTCTCTAAAAAGAACAGTAAAAAAGAACTCTATCATTCAGCTGCCAGATTTTGTTTCCATGAAGCTGAGGCAAGTCTACCCTTGTCAGGTCTCTTGCCTTTTAAGAGAGCCCACAGACAAGGACTTTTGTTAGAAAACTTCAGTTTTTAAAGTCCATTTGTACGTCTCCTAGGCTGCCAAACACCTCTGCTTTTGTGTGGTGTTCCAAATAAGAGAAATTTATTTTCTCACTATTCTAAAGTTAGAAGTTGGAGAGCAAAGTGCTGGCAGGCCTGGCTTCTTCTGAGGTCTCTTGCTCCTTATCTAGTAGATGTCTGTCTTCTCCCAGTGTCCTCACATGGCCCTCCTTTTGGGTCTGTCCTTTAACCTTTTCTTCTCAAAGGCTATCAGTCATATTGGATTAAAGTCTACCCTAACAACCTCATTCTAGCTCATCGCTTTAAAAACCCTATCGCCAAATACAGGCACATTCTGAGGTTCTGAGGGTTAGGACTTCAATACACAAACTTTGTGGGGGATACAATTCTGTACCACAATGCCAGTGTAGGCCTAACCCAACTTCATTACAAAATAAATCCTCACAATGATAGTAATTACCAGTGCTTGCAGTGTGAAAGGCACGGTTGTGGGCCATTGTATCTCATAAATGTATTGCCTTCTCATTGTATCCCTATGAGGCAGGTAATATGATCTCTCTTTTCATAGAAGAGACCTGAAGGCAGAGAGCGATTCCTCTCTCAGGCAGTAATCTGATGGAGAGAGGATGGGGATCCAAGCAGTATCGAAGAACTCCAGACTGTAGTTTCTGTTTAGATAGTTCAGAACTTTCATGGTGAGAAAACAAGCCTACTACGACCTCAGATTTAGAGACTAGAAGGCACACTTATCTGATGAGAGAGTGTGGTAATCTCCAGAAATGCAAATCACTCTCATAAGATCAGGCTTATATATATCTCCTATGGATCTACCTCTATTATCACACCCGTCGGTTTTGTCAGGCCTTTAATAACAGAATACTCTTTATCATCTAGAGAAATCCAGGGATTGAAGAAAAGCAGAATTTGATTAACTTTATGCTCTGGAGAAAAAGATATCAGCAAGACTCTCAGCATATGGGATAATCATCAAGACAAAGTTGGAAAATTTCTGGAAACTCTATGGTTTGCACTTGTTTTGGCCAGTGTTGCTGTGTGCCCCGTCACCCACTATTAGGATGAAAAATGAAACCAAAAAGAGAAAGATTTAGGTCTATTTATTTCCCAGATCTCTACAGAAAGGATAACTTGAAGTGATTAAATTCTATTTAAAAGCTAGTCTTGGGAGACCAGGATCCTAACACACAGTGTTAATCTTAAAAAGTAAAAACCTGCTCAGATTTTACATACAAATCAGAATTCTGTGAGAGAGTTTGAGATGTCGTAACTGCTCGCTGAGAGTCAACCAGGTTGAGACACTGTAAGGCATCTTCCTGTTCATCACAGCTTTGTGGAAGGGTACAGCAAGAGGAAACACTGGGTTTCTACAGTTTTTCTTTCTAGTCCAACAAAATGAAGCAATTCCACCACAGGGCCCATTATGCCTAGTTAATTGATTTTCCTAATCGGGCATTTTGGAAAAACAATGGAGCTCTGTGAACTTTTGGATGTTTTTCTCACTGGAGACTTGAGAGGCACAGATCCACTGTTCTTTGTAGCTTTATACTATGTTATTGAAGCACAGATTAAGGCAATGTTTTTCATGCTTTAGATTTATAATAACTTTCTTCCCGGAGTAATTTTTTCCCCCTTCTTGTGTGCCTGCACTAAGACATTGCAGGGACCTGCAGTTTGGGTTGGGACTTCTGAAACAGCAATTTGAGGCTCTAATGTCTAAAACCATTATCACAGGTTCAAACAGGACTGCCATAATTGTAATGTAGACCAACCTAGAGCAAGCTCTTTTTCTTAATGTAATAAAAGATTTGCCAAACAGTTATTTGATTATGCTAATTAACTTGGCTGTAATCATGTCTCAGACTGAAGAGGATCAAGCATTAGGAAGGCAGAAGGAATTCAGTGAGACAATTTTGATTTGATGTGTTGACTTAAAACACAGTATTTTTGAATAGGTTTTTCTTTGGATTCAAATCCTCTTTTAAACAAGATATGCTAAAAAAGGCTCATTTACCAGCACCTAATCAGGTGCTCTCCCAGTCTATTATTCTTTTCTCCTAGTTACTATTATTGCAATTTGGTCACCATGTGATATGTCAACTCTAGGACTTTGTAACAATGTTATGCTAAAACACCTTAGCTGTCTGCTTACAAGTTTTGTAACAGAATAGTTATGCATGCAGGTGAGTGGATGAAAAACACATTTATGTATGTATACGTGTGTAGTGGAAAGACTGAAGAATGAACTACTTATTATACTATAATAATATTATTTGATTGTTTCTGGATAGCAGGGTTATAGGTAATCATTCTCTTATTCATTGTTCATTTCTTATTTTCAGTCAGCAAATACAGAGAGAGAGATGGGTATAGACGATTCCCATAGCTATTTCTCCAGCCTCAACATTTAAACAATCAGTTGTTTCCATCTCTCATCTAAATATCCTGTCCTGGAGGTTCAGCGAAACTCAAAAGATTCAAAACTGAACTCATTATGGTATCCCCAAATTCCTATTTCTGCTATTTCTGTTCATATAATCATTTTCTGTAGCAAATCTGAAGTCACTCTTGGTTTCTGATCTCTTGCTTCTCACAAGTGATCAGTCCATCTGCTGGGTAGCGTCCCTCAGGGTCCACAACCACAGTCCTCCCCTCTTTCATTGGCAGGACCAATATCCCATTCCCTGTTATTTCTTATGCAGACTCCCACATAAGAAATCAATCAGTCAACAGGTTTTATATTTTTAAAATATCTATTTCCTCTCAAATTAAGATATTTGTAAAAAATTTTATCAAGAGTTCTGTCACAACCTCAAATGGGGGTAATTAAGCATATTACATAATGTGTTTTTCTTAGATATACTAAATAATGATGAATAATGTTCCTGATCTGTACATTGTTTTGAGAGTGTAGGTATTTTGAGGTATAATCTTCATACAGGATGATTTAAGTTCATATAAAATTTAATTCCAGATAGTGCTAGCTTGCCATATGTGGTATTCTAAACATGTTCTTCTCTAGAGTTTACACTATCTATTACAATTTTTTAGTAAGATAGGTGAACAAAAGATTTTTAAAAGGAATTTTATGAAAATTCATCCATACAGCTCGACCTAGTAACCATCATAGTTGAAATCATTTTAATTTTCAGTGGGTTTGGTCAAAGAAAACACGTTTATTGAGAGTCAAGCATAGACGTAAAATGGACTATAACAGGATAAACACTGTGCCCGTGAATTAGGGCACACTTTGGTAGCAGAGTATCTGATCAGTATAAGTTTTATTTAAAAAGAACTAAATGATTCAAGTCATCAATAGCTTTTTTCTCTACCTTTAAGTAGTTAATGACAGGGACTTTTACAAATTATTTTATATTGGCCATACTTATAACTTTTCTAACTAATAAAATTAATCACTGATTTATTAAAAAATTGTATGGCTGTATAATAATCAAACATGAGCTATATGGGTCACTTTCTGTGTCTCTGGGGGCTATTAAGCAGGCAAGGAGAATGTATCTTCCCTACAGGATACACTTCCAACTTTCCCAAGAAAAACATCAAAGGAACATATATCTATTTTCCTGCCTCAGAATCTGCTGACATCATCTGAATGAAATGAAGCCACAAAAAGATCTTCTTCCAGCTGATTAAGACTTAGCTAAAAGGGGACTCTGTAATTACTGAAATTATTACCTTAAATTATCCACACTTTGTATTTAAATTTAAACATAAATATTATTTACAAAACCACTGAAATATTATTCAAATGCAACTTATTTTTTTCTTTCAAACACAAAAACAAAAATCTTTAGAATTCTTTGAAATTCAATCTGGTAATGATTATTGGATTAAAACCACACTTGGAATAATTTTTCATTTGGAAATGTTTCCTATTTCTGTTTGACAATCCAGAATGGGGGGGAGGGGAGTGGGAAAGGTGGGTAAAACAAAACTCTTAAAACATGTTTGGGGCTTTTGAGAAAATTGCCTTGTTATTCTTATTTGCTTGAAAGAAAAAGGTAGGAAATCCTAAATGTTAATTTGCTTTTTGGGCTGTCAGTGAATTCTGCCCAGACTAACTTCCATTTACTTATACTTTTAATTTCACCTTTCAGGGATGCTGATAACAAAAGTTTTTATTTTCAGAAGGATCTTAACTTTAAAACGAATGGAGATCCTGGCTATGTCCAAGTGATTCTTTCTTCATGTTAACTTTGGAAAATTATTGAATGGGAGCTATATTATTTACTATCTTATTTACATGTAATAAAGGAACCAGAAGTCCACAGACATCTAGGCTTGGAAGTGTCTCTACTTGGAATATTTAATGTATCCTGTGATTTAAGGTAACTGGTATGGATTCTATATGCTAGCAAAGCAAAGGAAACATCATTTTCTACTTTTACTATTTATAGAGAGTGCTGGAAATAATCAGTAGCAAGATCATAGAAGAAAAAATGTTAATAAAGCCTTTAATAGTTTTAAACAAAAGTGGTACTAGTTTTTTGTGTATATAAGAATTTACATTTTTAAATAATGTGCATGGAAAAGTACCTAAATTTTATTTTCACTACTGTGTTATCTTTGTGTTTTGCATGCTAGAAACTAAAATACATATAATGCTTCAGGCTCAAATGAATTTGATTATTAGCGATTCTTAATATGTTCATAATATCCAATATTAAATACAAAAAAATAAACCTTAGAGTTTCATTGGCTCTGCTGTTTAGTGATATGAACTCAAGTTCCCTAAAGAAATGAGATGTGTCAAGTAGTACTTTAAACACAGCCTTTTAAAAACACAGGGAATGATTATTTCAGCAAGTTTTCGTTTTCAGCAGTAACATATGCAGTGGCAGCTGTGTACTGGAGCTTGGAGACCAGGGATCCTTTGGAACCCAATAAGGAAACTGTGACTTGCATGTAAAGTGTGAAAGAACCGCTTTTCCCTAGTTCTAAATTATGCTGAGACTTCAGGGGGATAAAAGAGACAAAGAAACATATTGCAGTTTCTATCTGATGATCTGCAGAAAACTAAGCAAATTAAGATGAAATTAATTATATGGAAAATATCCACCCCCAACTCTGTGATCCTTCAAGTAATACTGAAAAATCTTTCTTTCCTGCAGCAGGCAGTGTAGTGACTAGCTACATTTCTTTGCTCATTAAATAATAACATTTTTTTATTATGTCTTTTCAACATTATCAAAACATTCAAGGCCAAGGGAAAGACAAAGGAGAAAATTTACTCCTCAGGTGTTGACTCTATTTCAAAGTCACTCAAGCACTGCTCCCTTGCTCTGTGACAGTGTTAGAACACTATTTAATTACAAGCTGTAGCCATGGGGGATCATGTTTTAATCTGTGTATAAACAAAGGGATAAAATAAAAACAGCACATTTGCAGATTCTAAAGATGCTGCCTTTATAATCTGATACCAGGAATTATTACAATCATACTATTTGCTTTCCATAATGGAAAAGAATGGGGCACACCTGCACATCAAGCCAGGCCACCCCATTACAAATGACACACAAGGAACATGAACATCACACCCTCAAGTAGCAAAAGCAAGAAATCTCAGAATGCCATCAGTTCAGTTGCTCAGTCGTGTCCGACTCTGTGACCCCCATGGACTGCAGCACGCCAGGCTTCCTTGTCCATCACCAATTCCTGGAGCTTGCTCAGACTCACGTCCATTCAGTCAGAGATGCCATCCAGCCATCTCATCCTCTGTCGTCCCCTTCTCCTCCTGCCTTCAATCTTTCCCAGCACCAGAATTCCATAAGATGAAGTATTTAATGTTAGCTTTTAGTTAATTAAAAGAGGCACATTTGCACATTATTGTCTTTCCAAAGAACCAGATTCATTTTGTTGTCTTCAAACAGGAAAAGAATCACAAGGTGAGATCTACTTTGTACCCACAGTCTAGTCCCTTTCTAGGTGGGCTTCTGGCATCTAAAGGAGAGGCCAGAATTCTGCATTGTTTGGTTTTCTAAAAGGGAAAACTGCTTTGGAGAAAAAAGGTTGCCACAGTCAGTGTGCTAGTATCTAGATGCACACAAGAGCTCACGAAATTCCCTCACAACCGAATGACTTGTGGTAACCAACCTGCCAGCCACCTGAATCATTTAGCACACCTCAATAAAAACTGTATTACTTTAACATCAGATGTGATTAAAGCTGTATGCTCACATTTAATTAAGGCTACCCGCATTCTTTCTGTTGATGCTTTTCTTTTGAGCATTAGTTTTGCATGTTTAAAAAAGACAAGCTAATTTTAAACAGTCAGGAAGATACTAGATTCTAGAAATAGTATAAAATAGCTTATAAATAATGATATTTTCCAAATTTGTGGGGCAAAGAAAAATCTTCTACTAACCTCTATCTACCTGCAATATACCAAGTGAAGAAAAATGTAACCGTCAGAAGAAGATTATCAGCCTGCAGTACTGGTATACTGTTCATAGGGTTCTCAAGGCAAGAATACTCTGGGAGACAGTGAAGGACAGGGAAGCTGGTGCGCTACAGTCCACTGGGTCACAGAGAGTTGGACACAACTTAGTGACTTCTGACCAGCGAGGTGCTAGTGTACCGGTGCTGGATGATAGAGGACTGAGGAATCTGATTTTCACATAACCTTTTCTCCCTCCGAAAGGAGTGCTATATTAATACAAATTTTCATGAAAAAAGTCTATATAGCAAGACAGATGCATACCTGAATGACCTTCTTAGTGTTCCTAGAACAATTCAAAAGCAGTAATTCCTATTACTGGGGAAAAAAACCCCAAAACAAAGCACATTCCTTTAGAATAGGACCACTGGTTCTGTGAACAGAGAAGTGAGAATTCATTCATGTTCAACAAATATCCGATCAAGGCTTAGATCATTAACAACCATATTGGAAGGTGTCAGCAATACTCGGCATAATCTCTCAAACTTTAGTACCATTTTCTTTTTGTTGACCACAAGAACATAAGTAGGCTGATTTGGGGTCTCACCCAGCGTCAGTCAGACATAACAGTTGGGCAATATTTGTTGAAGTCTAACAGGCAAGAGAATGAGAGCAATGTAAGTCAATAATTCACACTGGAAATTATCTCATCCTCACTGAGGTTTGCATTCGGTTCCTTCCCAACTGCAGGGCAATGGAACACCTGGGGAGATGATCTGGCAATATATTCTGACATTCTACAGCTGAGTACTAAGGGAATGTACTTCAAACTGTGTGTAAAAGAGTGAAAAACGTTCAATTCTATTCACTGTAAAGAACTGGAAAACATTTCATCTCAGTGTCTATTTCGTGTGTATGTGTATGTGTATGTGATATGCTAGCATCTATACTTAGCCTTTCCAGGTGGTGCAGTGGTAAAGAATCTGCCTGCCAGCACAAGAGACTCCCATCCAATCCCTGGGTCAGGAAGATCTCCTGGAGTAGGAAATGCAACCCGCTCTAGTATTTCTGCCTGGAAGAATTCCATGGACATGGAGAAGCTTGGTGGGCTACAGTCCATGGGATTGCAAAGAGTCAGACATGACTGAACAATGGAGCGTACACACACTTGATATGAATAACATAAATTAGTATAGGCATAAATGAATACTAATGCCTATACTGGATAGAGAAAATGAATGATTTGACTTGCTTTATTGATTGGTTTACAAATTATGTTTACTGTCATATAGAAACTGTGACTACCATGAACATGGCTAGTTGATTTGCTGCATTAATCTGATAGCCTCAGAGCTTAATTTCTCTGAATCTATCCAAAGTGAATATGCCTGGATTCTCCACCACTATGGTGGTCCTGAAATACTGCCACTTCAGCAAAACTATTAATATCTACTTTCCTAAAACATAATTATTGCAATAACTCCCCACCAGGAAATTTAATTAATATTTCCAGGTAGAGAACATAACTTTTAAGTATAACTTAAACCCTTCAACATGGCATAAAAATCTTAAAAATCACTGCTTGAGGAAAATATGTAATTCAGAAGTACAGGATGTTTAGGATGTTGCTATAAATAAATATTTCATGTCTGTCTTATCGTCAGATGGAGTTAGGACAGAGGCATGGCACTCGTGAGGTATGGTATAAAACTGACTCTAGCCTCTGAAGGCAACTTTTATTAAAAGTTGGAGAGAACCTCTAAAAATCTTTACTTATAAACAATCTGAAACCTTTGCCTTTCCCATTGAATACTTCTGTCATATACGCACCATACGATGTATACAGTGATCAAAAACGGAAGCTTGTGAGCTTTACTCAGTAAGCATAGAAAATGCAATCCAACTTCTTCTGGCTGATGTTTTATTGATAAAAATCAGAAAGTAAACCTTCCATGAACGTGTAATTAGTTTACCATGCAAAGTGTTGACAAAAGCTTTAGTTCAGCACCCGGGCTTTTCCCCATGCTTGGCTGAATGAGAACAGTTCTTAGTGGCAATCATGCTGGGTCATGAAACTAATTGTGGTTTGTGAGGGTGAAAATTCTCAATTTCCGAGCAGGGGACACTGCCACTTGACGGATGAATGTTAGAAATCTGGTGTGCTGTGCTCTTTCATCTCCGTCACTGGATATTTATTCTGACTAGGCCTCTAAATTATTCATTTTCTTTAAGCAATCAATATTAATAATCTGATTTGCTCCCTGGCATTTTTTAGTCACACTTCTGTTTAACTGACTGTAAATAAAGGTCACTCAGAGGCTTCCTGCTGCTGTTCGGAAGGTCCTTGCCTAATTAATTCCCAACACTTTTTTTTTCCCTATGACTGTGATTGCAGTTGCAATCAAGTTCGGCAATTAGCTGCCTCCTTGCGCTGTGACCTGCTCAGTGCAAGCCCCCAGGATGAGGCTCCTGTAGGTCATTCAGTCATCATTTTAAAAAGAGACCTGAGGAGGGAGGATTTATTTTTCAGTTCAAGGTTTGCAAATTTGCAGATAATTATAGAGGAGATTATTAAGCCCATTTGCCAGTTGCTTCAGTAATCTCCTTGTTTAGGGTCCTTAAATCCTGAACATCTAGGGAAGAAGTATAGCTTGCTAGGACTCTGCAATCAGAAGGGTTGGGTGGCAATCTAGGCTTTGCCATGAATAGGTTCTTTGACCTATGGCAAATTATTCACTATTTCTTTTAACGAAGAGTGGCACTTTCTCAGAGTTTATAGTGAAGATTTAATGACAGTAAGTTCATAAATGGATTCTACAGACGTTTAAGAGATGGAAAAGTTCTAGGTGTAGGCTGTTTTGAGTTAAAACAGATAAGGTAGACAAAGAAGATGAATATGTCAGTAAATGCTTAAGGTGTGACTATTGCTGTGAGGGGAAAGAAGAGGGTGTTATGAGAGGCAATTGCACTTGAGGTTGGGTGGCCCAGGAGAGCCTGACTGACAAAGGAGATCCAGTTTTATGTGTTCCAGGAGCAGCAAAGGAGTCTGTATGTCTGCTGTATAGCTTGATAGGCCGAGGGCACAGTAAGAAGTGAAGCTGAGGGGGTACTTTCTGCCAGTTTACTCATTTGTGGAACAAGACATCAGAATGAGAAGCAACTGGGTTCAAATCCCAATGTCACCACTTAAGAAATGCACGACACTGAACAAAACCATTTAACCTCTTTATACCTCTTTTTCTGCCTCATTGGATTGTTGAGGACATTAAATAAGATAATTATATGTAAAGCTTTCAATCAAGAGTTGAAACAGTAAGCACCTGCTGATAGTATTATCATCCCTGGATGTGGATAAAGAATTTGGATTTTATTAATTATGGTTAGAGGGGTCAGGAGCATTTTAAAACACTTTTAAAGTCAGGGAGATTATAGTGTGAATGATAGTACTGGGAGGGAAAAAGGTAAAAACATGGATTATGCCTGAAAGGCTGTTTTAGAAATTCAAACTCTTGATCTAAGTCAACAAAAGTGGATATGGAAATCGCTATAAAGAGATAAAGCACACAGTGTCCAATATACAGTAAAAGCTCAATAAATGTTAAGTATCATGACTCTGATTATTTACTCATCTAACTGCCTTTTGATGAACTTGTACCAGTGATGATGGATACTTGCTTAACACAGAAGTATAATTATTCACCTAAAGTATGTTTTCAGTGATCCTCATAGTGCCAAGTATAGAAGAGAAAATGGGTTACATAATCATTCACCTTCTAAAAATATGAAGATGTTGGAAGGCAGCCGAAGAGGAATATTCATGTGTTACTCCAGGTTGTAGACGGCAATGAGGCAGATCCAACAGGCAGTGCTGGAAGTACGTACAAACTAGGGAGGCGTCAGGACCTGACTTGTTAAAATGTGAGATCTGAAGCAGTGAAGGACAGTTATTTGGGTCAGTAGTGAGGCAAGAGTAAGTAAGGCCCAGGAATTAGGAGGACAGCAAGATGAGGAACAATGGGATCAAAGCGGTGAAGAGGTGAGATTCACTCATTCATTCAACAATTGGTTATTGAATGCTTACTATATGTCTGTTACTCTTACAGGAGCTGGGGATTCAGACATGAGAGACAAAAATCTGTAGCATCATAGATCTTATATTTTAGAATGGGAAAGCAGACAAATAAGTGATAAGACAGTAAACTATCATGTTAGAAAATAGTAGGGTAAATACAGAAAAAGCAGGAATGGCCTACTGTTTGATGACTTTTACATTGCCTGGTGAGATAGAAAGTACTAAAAGGTCCCAAACAGAGGAATGACATGATTCATCTTTTAAAAAGATTCCTTTAATTAAGAATAGACCACATGAGGCAAAGGAGGTTAGTTAAGAGGCTACTGCAAAACTTGAAATGAAATGATGGTGGCTAGAACATGGTGGTGCAGAGCAGGGGCTAAAAAGAGTTGGAGTCTGGATGTGGCTTGCAAGTAGTGCTAGTTGAATTTACTTCTGAAGGTGGGATGTGAGGGAAAGACACAAGAACGTAGTGGTGGAGCCCAGCTTCCACCAGCTTAGGACAGCTGATTGTGCCATGGCTCCTTACCTTGGACCATAATAAAGTCACATCAATGGCTTCTAGTCATGAGAATATTTGCACAGCGGAAATCAGCAAACTCAACAAGTAATTTTATTTTTTTTCCTGGATAGTTGACTGTGGAGCATTTACTGGCACCTCATCAGATAATCCAAAAGTTATACTAAGACTTTTGGCCTTCAATGGGGAGGAGCAATTGCTGCCAATCAAGATGGACAATGCTTTGCATGTACCATGTTTATGAGATGGAGGCGTGGGGTCAAATTTTGGATGTTTAAGGGGTGCAGGTTTGAATTTGGGGTGCAGTAGCATATATGTGTGGGACTTAAAGTCAGGGGATTGGATGAAATTAACAGCTGGTTTCTGGAATGCTTAGACATTAAGAGACAGCAGACGAGGAGGGACCAGCAAAGGGGAATGAGGAGTATTAATATGCATCTAGGAGTGATGCATGGGTTCAAAGGTGTGCCATATCACCAAAATGAATCTGATCATTCACAAGAAAATCATAGGCTGTCATCCTCTTTCAGACCCCCCTGCTGGGCCTGAGCAGGAAAGTGTTTTGGGAGGGACTTAAGGGTGGCATTTGAAGGTCTTGGTCTGTAGAGTGTACGGAGGGCAATCATATCCCGAAGGAGGTATATGCACACAGATTGGCCCCAACAGTAACTGGAGCAGCTGTAAGGAGGGAAGAATTCCTGGGAAGAATTTATTTGTTTAGAAGGATTGGCATATTATCAGAAGCATTTTGAAGACAAAGAAAAATTCCTTCTGGTGAAGTGTCCTCTCCAATGTGTTTAAATGGGAAACTATACTTTTCTAAGACAATCATAACACTGAGGACTGAAGAAGGAGAACAAGTTTTCTGCTGCCATGGGAGATCCCTTTTTTCCTGACAGCTCTGAGTCAAAGCAAGGGTGCCACTGTACCAGCAGATAGGTCTCTTTTTGCCTTTCTGTCTGTTCCGCTTGTTCATTTAATCTCACAGGGGATCTGACAGCTTCCTCCAGCTCCTAAAGCAATTCCTTAGCACTCATTGAAAAGCACCGTAAGAGAGAAGAAAGATGCTAATGGCGGCTTACCTGCAGAAAGCTGCTATGAGCTACGTGGGCAACATTCACCTGTTTTCCAAGTGTCTACTGCATAGAATGCAGACTAGAAGTAACAATTCCAACACTCTGTCTTTATGACAGCTCAGCTAATGAATGCAAATGTTCAGCATAACCCATTTACTGGACAGTGGATGATTCATATCATGGGGATGTGTTATAGAAAATGTCAAGTGCTTTTAACTTATGGACTGCATATACAGTTCATGTAGCTCTATTCTTTTCTTCTTGACATACAGAACAGGTGATAGGTATCTCCTCTAGTATATCCTTTGTGGATGGAAAAGACATTTTGACAATCTACACGATTCTGCCTTCAGATAAGCACATGTTTTTGTGCTCACTAGATAATCAAAAGATTCTTTTCACCCAACTGGACATTTTCTCCAGTGACAATCCAAGGCAGAAGACCTGTTATAGAAGCTATTTCCACAGAGGATTCTGTAACTTACAGAACTTGTTACCACCTCTTCATGAACACCACCCACAGAACTGATCTCCAGAAACCCCCGGCCTTTTGTCCTGAAGTCTCAGGCACCGACGGCTCAAGGCTGACCATTTCTGCCTTCTCTGGAGGGCAGGTGTCTATAAGGATTCAATCCTCCCACTTACTCACTTGGCCTTCCTGATGAAACCCAAAGCTGTCCTGATGACCACAGAAAAAGAAGAGGCTAATTTAGATTCTGAATTCTAGGACTAATAGAAGTTCTTTTTCCACCAGAATATTTTCTGAGGAAGAAAATGCTCTACATTTGCACTAACTAATATAATAGCTACCAACATAAGTGGCTATCGAGTAAGTGAAATGTGGGTAGTCTGACAGCATTTGAATTTTTAACTTTATTTTATTATATTTAATTTAAATGCTCAATAACCACATTCTGAGGATTATCCTACTGGGCACCCAAATAGATGCAAAGTCTTCTAGGCCTCTGTTCTAAGGCTTGAAAAGCTTATTTCAGTGCTTAATGGGAACTCTCAACACTGAGGTTTCCCATAAGAATATACCTAGACAGAATCTGCCTTAAAAGATAAATCTGTAGTCTTAGCAGCTAGGCTCTAAGGAATTTGTGTTCATTCCGTCTCCAAGATACCAGACCATTCATGCATCTGAGCTGCTGTCCTAATATTAGATGTTTAGGACTTGAGAGTATATGACTCCAAGAATCCCTATCCTTATTTTATGTTACCTCCTGGATAAACGGGCTTCCCTGATAGCTCACCTGGTAAAGATCAGCCTGCAATGCAGGAGACCCTAGTTTGATTTCTAGATCAGGAAAAATCCCCTGGAGTAGGGATAGGCTACCTACTCCAGTATTCTTGGGCTTCCCTAGTGGCTCAGATGGTAAAGAATGAGACTACAATGTGGGAAGCCTGGGTTCAATCCCTGTTGTTGGGAAGATCCCTTGGAGGAGGGCATGGCAAGCCACTCCAGTATTCTTGCTGGAGAATCCCCATGGACAGAGAAGCCTGGCAGTCTATAGTCCACAGGGTCACAGAGTCAGACGTGACTGAGCGACTAAACACAAACACACACCTGGATAAATAATGCACTCTGGAGTGGTGCATCACTAGTGTCACACAAAATATTTGATGAAATTTTCTGTATTGGAGAGAAAGAACTCTCTTGCTTTGGGGGCTTCTGTAGTCATAAGTCAGTGAGGGGAAACTGAAAGGGAGAGTGAAGGTAGGGGATCCTACCTGAACTGTGCCCCAAGGGCACTTTGGACACATCACTTCCTAGTCACCTTAGTGTATGTGCATCCTGACTGCCTCGTCCCACGTGTCTCAAGATACAAAAGAGCTAGGAGCCAGATATGACTTGCCGTGTGGCTGAATGCCGCTCACTCAGATCTCTTAAGCCAGCACCTTTCCCTCAGCGAGCTAGACTTGGTTCATGGGCTCATGGAAAAGGAACATCACCTGAGTTTTAGAGTTTTAGAGTCCTGGATTTTCCATGTAGGAGGTAACTCAGCGTACCTGGAGTTAAGTTGAGAGAACCAAATAAAATGATGGATGTACAGTATTATTAAGTATGTTATAAAGAGCAAAAAGCCATCTTTCAGATCTATAGGCTATGTGTACTCTCTTTGGGAGCTAAAGTTTGCTTTTTCAGGTCAGCAATATGAGATCTAGGGCAGGATGAATAAAGTAGGGTGGAGCCAGGCTGAACTAGACTACTCCTGCTCTCTGCACCCCTTTCGGCCTAGAGTCGAGTCAGTGGTGGTTTGTCATGTGGCTTTAGTGTCTGCTTTCATCGCTTTTGTGGGGAACCCTTCAGCCCTTTTGAAGAAGGAAATAGCAGCCCACTCCAGTATCTTGCCTGGAAAATTCCATGGACAGAGGACTTGCCTGGAAAATTCCATGGACAGAGGAGACTGGCAGGTTACAGGCCACGGGGTCACAAAGTGTTGGCCATAACTCAGTGACTGAGCACATCACCCCTTTGCCTCTGTCTCACGACCTCTTCAAACTAGTCTTTACAGCTGTTCCAACTGGTGCTTCAGCTGCTTTCATCCAGATGCCATGGAATTATTCAAGATGAGGACTCATGGGTGACTTTTGCTACTTAGCCTTCAATGGGCTTGAATCTTTGGCACAGGGTTTAGGACTTCCCTTGGGGCATAACTGTAGGTATCCCTGGAGAAGATATCCAAGGCTCTGCCAAGTCAGTGGAGTGACAATGTGGTACCCTATTCTGATGGTTAAACTGTTTGCATCAAGGACAAAATCTGCACCTCACAATCAAGTACTCAGTTAGTTGTTAGTTACTCAGTCATGTCTGACTCTGCGACCCCATGCATTATAGCCAATGAGGCTCCCCTGTCCACAGAATTCTCCAGGCAAGAAGAACACTGGGGTGGGTGGTCATTTCCTTCTCCAAGGCATCACAATCAATCTGGGTTTCAAAGAGATGGAGGAACCAGAGATCAAATTGTCAACACTTGCTGGATCATGGAAAAAGCAAGAGAGTTCCACAAAATCATCTAATTTGCTTCACTGACTATGCTAAAGCCTATAACTATGTGGATCATACCAAACTGGAAAATTCTTAAGGAGATTGGAATACCAGACAACCTTTACCTGTCTCCTGAGAAACTTGTATGTGGGTCAAGAAGCAACAGTTAGAACTGAACATGGATCAACTCACTGGTTCCAAATTGGGAAGGCAGTATGACAAGGCTGTGTATTGTCATCCTGTTTATTTAACTTATATGCAGAGTACATAATGAAAAACACAAAAGAGAATGACTCACAAGGTGGAATCAAGATTGCTAGGAGAAATGTCTATAGTCTCAGATATGCCGATGTACCATTCTAATGGCAAAAAGTGAAGAGAACTAAAGAGCTTCTTGAAGATAAAAGAGAAGAGTGAAAAATCTGGCTTGAAATTCAACATTCAAAAAACTAAGATCATGGCATCTAGTCCCATCATTTCATGGCAAACAAAAGAGGAAAAATGGAATCAGTGACAGATTTTATTTTCGTGCACTTCAAAATCACTGCCAACAGTGACTATAGCCATGAAATTAAAAGGTGCTTTCTCCTTCGGGGAAAAGCTAAAACAAATTTAGACAGTTATTAAAAAGCAGAGACATCACTTTGCTGACCAAGGTCCGTCTAGTCAAAGCTATGATTTTTCTAGTAGTCATGTATAAATATGAGTTAGAGTATAAAGAAGGCTGAATGCTGAAGAACTGATACTTTTAAACTGTGGTGTTGAAGAAGATTCTTGAGAGTCTTGGGCTCTTAGACTGCAAGGAGATCAAAACTAGTCAGTTCTAAAGGAAATTAACCCTGAATATTCATTGGAAGGACTGATGCTAAAGCTGAAGCTCAAATACTTTGGCCACTTGGTGCTGGGAAAGATTGAAGTCAAAAGAGAAAGAAAGGGGCAGCAGAGGATGAAATGGTTAGATAGCATCACTATTACAATCACTATCAAATTGGTGGACATGAATTTGAGGAAACTCAGGGAAACAGTGGAGAACAGAAAAGCCTGGCCTTCTATGGTCCATGGGGCTGCAAAAGAGTTTGGTATGACTCAGTGACTGAATAACAGCAACATCAATATTCCAATCCCCAAGGTACCCACCCATTGGTGATAAGTCATCATCCCAAACCCATTCCTCCTTCAACACATATATACCCAACCAATGCCTGCTCTATGCTATATCCACAGGCCACTGACTGCAATTATAAGTGCAAAAAAAAAAAATCACTGTTTTCAAGAGAAAGTTTCTGTCCATAATCTCCTTCTGAGCTGGGCTGTCATAGAATGAGAGATCTGGCCTCAGCCAGGAATCAATTATCATGATCCAAGGTTTGAATCCAGTTCCCATTTGGTGGCTGGAGAATGACATGCATACTACTTGAAGATATAATCCAAGCCTGTAAAGAGTATGTCCTTCTTCCCTTCTTATCTTTGCCAAAACCTTTCCTCTGTTTCTTGTTTGTTCAGGCCTAACTTCAGGAAAGAAAAGCAGGGAAGAGGAAACGCCTTACCACCACTCCCACCCTAGGTCCATAGTGCCCAGTAGATAGCCACAGTTATTATGTGCACATATTCACACTCACACAAAGCTGTATGCATCCTTTCTAGTGTTGGGTCAGAAGAGTGTTGAGACAGACTATGATTAGAGCCACTGAGCATGCGTCGCTTTCATTTAGCAGGGAGACAAACAGGCACACAGGAGCCTGCCTGGAAATTCTGGGCTTCTTACAGCGGTAGAGTATGTACATGGGTGAAAGACAGGGCAGTGGTGTACAGTCATATAAATTTCATTAGGTCTAAGCTAAGAGGCAGGGAACAGAGCCATCCTCAGCTTCATTAGGACAGAGCAGGGCAGTTATTTCCTCCCACAAAGATGCAGGGCCATGGATTCGTCCCACCTTTCTGAAGTCATACTGAGTCACTCCCAAACTTACAGTTTCCACTTTTATGATATGCAAAGCTACTTGGTCTCCTTCCTTCCTAGAATGTAATTAGGGAATTTCTGGCCCTATTATGTCCAAGTAACTCTACCGCCAGCCAAAGCTGTTCAAGGAACAGGTCTTGAACCTGCCAGGTCTTGAGATTGCATCTTTTTTGTTTTCTCACTTTGATAAATCCCTAAAATGCTTTTTATATTAAACTTTCAAAGTAAAATTTTTTGAGGGAGATGACAGAATTCTAAAAACTTAATATTTAATATATATGATACAATCAATCAGGTGCAAAGAGTTCTATGAAGTACATTACTATGAAGTGAAATTTACAAAACTGTAATACAGTAGGTAGATTAAACTTTCATATTAATACTGAAATAAATGAATTGTACATTGTAGGTATCACTGTAACTTGTGCTGCTTGCATAAAATATTTAAATAGGGAACACATTACAATGTTACATCTGAGCATTAAAAAAAGTCACTCAAATTGAATTGACCCAGTTACACTGACTAGATCTGTTTAAATCTGATATGTTTATCTATAAAGTAAGTCTGACATGGACATGAAAAAGCAACAATAGTATCTCACAGAAAGAAAATGTTAAAGTGACATGTCTTAAAAATAATAAAGTAGCATTTTATGAAAAATATAGTTTATACTGCTTCAGTTTTAAAATTTAAATTAGGTGGAATTTATAATTTCTCAGTCACACTACCACATTTTAAGTGCTCAGTAGCCACATGTGGACAGCACAGGTCTAGAAGGAAGCACGAAGACTAGATTGCCTCATCTATGCCTCCTGTCAGTTATGTTATGGTGGTGGTCATGGTGGGCAGATGGGAAAGGAAAGCTCCCAGAGCTGTCTCTCAAGCTTTAATTCATGATTTCTGATAAATAAGAGACAGGAATCATAGTTTTTTGTCATAAAAGGAATGACTGAGTTAGGGTCGTGTTGACTGGATTTCTTTCTTCTAAGCATTTTCCTATGCCTAAGGCAATGGCAACCCACTCCAGTACTCTTGCCTGGAAAATCCCATGGATGGAGGAACAGGGTAGGCTGCAGTCCATGGGGTCGCACAGAGTCAGACACGACTGAAGCGACTTAGCAGTAGCAGCAATGTGTTTCTAGACTATTGTTGATGAGAGAAGTGCTGTTGTTATGTTATCTTCATGTGATTAGGTAACAAAAACTGGCTTATCAACAACCAATCATTGCATGGATTTAGCAGATTATTACCCTCTCTCAGCATCAGTTTGCTTTTGTGTACAATTATTACACACTTGTCTTACTCACTACCCAGGACTATGTATGGGGTAATAATGCTCGGCAAACATTCAAGTGCTCTAAGTATTGTGCTAATTATGTCAGTAACACTGTACCAAGAGAGGTTTTGCTCTCATAGTTACTTTTCTAACAAGACATGAAGTCCCTTTCTAACTCATCTTAAAAAAAAGTCAATTAATTGCATGTTTTAATTAACTGGAAAAGTGGGGAAAGATTAATATGAGAAATGAGATAAAACAAATTTTAATATCATGTCAAATTTCCTATAGGTCTCCTTTCAACTTTCTTTTAAAAGAAAATAACATGCTGTTCATAGAATAAAAGTCTTACCACGTGTTCCATTCTCCTTCCTCACCCAGAGTGGTAACAATTATTATGAAGTTGGTGACTATTCTGCCAGTGAAGAGTGTCAGGCTTTCAGGAGGCAACACAGCATGGCCTTGAAGAGCACAGATTCTGGAGTCAGTTCAGCAGACTTTTCTGTGTTACTTTGGGCAAGTTATTAAACTTCTTGGTTTCCTCATCTGAAAAAATGGGTAAGATGATGGACTCCAATGCATATGGATACTATGAGGATAAAACGCATATAAGTGTTTTTAAAGGCCCATGTTACCCTTTATATAAAAACTAGCTATCATTAATATTAGTACACATGTCTGTGTATATGTTATATAAAAGGGAACAATGCTTATTTCTCAGTCAACATTATGTCTCTGCCAGGCACCCATGTAGATATACTCAAAGAGAAGGATTAAAATTGCCTTTTTTTAAAAAACATTCCTCTGAATGTTTGTATCATAATTTTTTCCTTTTCCATTGAGAGAAGTTTCTACTCCTTTTAGTTTTTTGTTATTACATCCAGATATATTTTACACACATTTCCTGGTATAAATGTACACATTTATACATCTTGTGAACTTCCAGATGTTCCAGCTGATTTTAGAAAAGGCAGAGGAACCAGAGATCAAATTGCCAACATCCGTTGGATCATTGAAAAAAGAAGAGAGTTCCAGAAAAACATCTACTTCTGCCTTATTGACTATGCCAAAGCTTTTGACTGTGTGGATCATAATAAACTGTGGAAAATTCTGAAAGAGATGGGAATACCAGACTACTTGACTTGCCTCTGGAGAAACCTGTATGCAGGTCAGGAAGCAACAGTTAGAACTGGACATGGAACAAAAGACCAGTTCCAAATAGGAAAAGGAGTACATCAAAGCTGTATATTGTCACTCTGCTTATTTAACTTACATACAGAGTACATCATGAGAAATGCTGGACTGGAAGAAGCACAAGCTGGAATCAAGACTGCTGGGAGAAATATCAATAACCTCAGATATGCAGATGACACCACTCTTATGGCAGAGAGTGAAGAACTAAAAAGCCTCTTGATGAAAGTGAAAGAGGAGAGTGAAAAAGTTGGCTTAAAGCTCAACATTCAGAAAACGAAGATCATGGCATCTGGTCCCATCACTTCATGGGAAATAGATGGGGAAACAGTGGAAATAGTGTCAGACTTTATTTTTGGGGGGTTCCAAAATCACTGCAAATGGTGATTGCAGCCATGAAATTAAAAGACGCTTACTCCTTGGAAGTAAAGTTATTACCAACCTAGATAGCATATTCAAAAGCAGAGACATTACTTTGCCGAAGAAGGTCTGTTTAGTCAAGGCTATGGTTTTTCCAGTGATCATGTATGGATGTGAGAGTTGGACTGTGAAGAAAGCTGAGCACCGAAGAATTGATGCTTTTGAAGTGTGGTGTTGGAGAAGACTCTTGAGAGTCTCTTGTACTGCAAGGAGATCCATCCTCTTGATGAAAGTGAAAGAGGAGAGTGAAAAAGTTGACTTAAAGCTCAACATTCAGAAAACGAAGATCATGGCATCTGGTCCCATCACTTCATGGGAAATAGATGGGGAAACAGTGGAAATAGTGTCAGACTTTATTTTTGGGGGGTTCCAAAATCACTGCAAATGGTGATTGCAGCCATGAAATTAAAAGACGCTTACTCCTTGGAAGTAAAGTTATTACCAACCTAGATAGCATATTCAAAAGCAGAGACATTACTTTGCCGAAGAAGGTCTGTTTAGTCAAGGCTATGGTTTTTCCAGTGATCATGTATGGATGTGAGAGTTGGACTGTGAAGAAAGCTGAGCACCGAAGAATTGATGCTTTTGAAGTGTGGTGTTGGAGAAGACTCTTGAGAGTCTCTTGTACTGCAAGGAGATCCAACCAGTCCATTCTAAAGGAGATCAGCCCCGGGATTTCTTTGGAAGGAATGATGCTAAAGCTGAAACTCCAGTCCTTTGGCCACCTCATGTGAAGAGTTGACTCACTGGAAAAGACTGATGCTGGGAGGGGTTAGGGGCAGGAGAAGAAGGGGATGACAGAGGATGAGATGGCCGGATGGCATCACTGACTTGATGGATTTAAGTCTGAGTGAACTCCGGGAGTTGGTGATGGACAGGGAGGCCTGGCGTGCTGTGATTCATGGGATCGCAAAGAGTCAGACACAACTGAGCGACTGAACTGAACCGAATCATAGGGATTCGTACTATCCCAGACATAACGAGCAAGCCAAGGTTAAAGTGAAATGACCTTTGTATATTTAGGTCTTTGGCCCATAACTAGATGAGCTCCTTGACGCAAAAGTGATGGGTAAACAGTAGATCCTTAGTAAGCTAGCAAGACCCTGGTAGAGTGAGTTCAGGCATGTAGCTATGACAACTGTTCTAGAAGCAAACCACACAACGCTGAAAGGCCATTAGAGAAAGTTAGCAAGGGAGGAGTTTTAAAAATAGAGTCTAGTAGTGAAACTCATACTGATATGCTATTTATCTTGGCCTTTTAAAATGTAGATTTGATTCTCCATCTCATAAAGAAAGGGATACTACTCAAGCTTTCAGGATGACTTGGAGCTGGCAAGCCTCAGCACTCTAAAGAGGGATCGGGGGTGGGGGTGAGCAGGAAAAGGAGACTGTCAAGCCCCAGTGATATCCAGTCATTCCACATACCCACCACTTGGACTGATTCCATCTGCCTAAAATGCTCTTTCTCCTTCCTCCCCAGAAAACCTCTAAATATTTTACCCTATTCTCTCAAACAAGAAGCCTCGATTCAGGTGTCTTCATGTCATACTGCACTTTTCATACTGTTAGTTAAATTTGGAAGTAATTCCTCATCTAGAACTGACAGAAGAGCTCCTATTAAGCCAACTTCCCTATCAAGAATTACTACAAGAGTCACATAAAAACCAACCAAACAAAAAGGCTTTCAGGGTAAATACCCCAAAGAGAAGGAAACTTGTTAGGTCAACGTGACAATTTGCAATGCTTTACCTTTTAGAGCTTTTGCAAATTTATAGGTAATAAAATTTTGCAGAAAAGTAAGGAGATTATAAATACAAAATTTAGGCTATTGGTTACCCTAGAGGGGAAGGTAGGTTATGTTGAGGTAAAGCACACAAGGATTTTTTAAAAATAGACAGTATTCTATTTCTTAAACTGGATTGTGGTTCCATAGCTAATAAATTATTTTTCTTCACATTTCCATATATATAAGTATGACACACAGACATACACACACATATGATATATCACATTCTCTTGAATGTGCATTTATCATGAAAAAAAAAAAAGAAACTCCAATCAAACAGCTCTTATCTACAGAGAGTATATTTCAGCCCCAAGCATGATTTTGTACCTTAGCAATTTCCTCTGAGAGCTGCTACAAAGTCTGCTCTTCTCATCCATCTCTAGTAACTTCTGCTCTTCCCAGGTGCTAATAACAATCTCCAGGGATTGAAGCTTCATGTTTCTGACTGTAGAGTTCTCATCCTTTAAAACCTATTATTCAGAAACAAGAGTATTAGAGCTGGGTGCATGGCCTCAGTCCAGGAGAAGTTAAAAAAGACAATGAGGACAGCAATGATTAGGCAAGGGGACAGAAGAAAGTGTGAGAAGTCAGTCTGTTTATAGCCTCACTGGTATACACATTCTTACACATGTATACCTTTGTACACGGACACATATAAGCATGTATATACACCTACTGGATTGTAGGTATGACAATCAGGAAGAAGAGAAAAGAATAGTGTAAAATGAGATTAGGACGAGTGTGGAGATGGTAACTGAGTTCCTGAAAAGACAGTCTGTGGGTTACAGATAGCAACCGGAAGTGTACGGGTAAACAAGAATAGGAGGGGAATAAAAAGTAAGAGAAAGAAATCATGTAATCAGTGAAAGTGATGCCACTTTAGTGGGGAAAACCACACAGAATGAATTTTTATTGGAAATGAGGATAGGGTGGCTGTCATCTTCACTACAAGGTTCAGGTTGCTTTCAGATTTCTAAGTAGAGATTTTATTTCACGTTTTGCCTTACACAATCTGTAAAGAATGGCCTTGGGAGAAAAGTCTTATCACAAGGCAACTGACTTTTAACTGGGCACACACGTTTGCAGTCCCTATGTTTCTTATACTTAGAAACGTCTCTTAATAGAGGCTTCTCTGGTAGCTCAAATGGTAAAGACTCTCCAGCAATGCAGGGTCCCTGGGTTGGGAAGATCCTCTGGAGAAGGAAGTGGCAACCCACTCCAGTAATCTTGCCTGGAAAATTCCATGGATAGAGGAGCCTGGCAGGCTACAGTCCATGGGGTTGCAAAGAGTCAGGCATGACTGAGCAACTATCAGATGCTTCCTTAAAGGCAATATGGCTTAATATGCAATGCCTTTCACTAAAAAGATAAGAAATTTCAAGTGCAAACACATGGCAGAGTCATGGAAATCAACTCGAACAACTGTCAAAAAAGAGTAGTTGATCTTAAACAAATGCATATAAAGAAGCATAATATCTAACATTCCAAATACTTATCAGCAGTCTCTAGGTAATTTGATTGACAATATAGATATTATTCTTGGAGGAAATGTTATCATGGATTAAGAAATATAAAAAAAACTACACATACTCTTTTTTTTTTCCCTTAAAATAAAGGGAGGAGGGAGCTGAAGTGTAAATAACATACTGAGGATAATATAAAATACAACATTAAAATAGTATGAGAGGTGGACAGGAAAGCAATGAGATTTTCTGATCATAGTAAAAATATAAGCACCTATAGGCATATAAAGCATCTACATACACAAAAAATAAATGTACATGTGCATACAGAGGAGTTTAACATTAAATTTCTAAATAAAGAGAGGTCCACATCAGAAAATCATTCTCATTATATTTGCCCCATCAGACCTTTCCGGTATTTTCTATCTGCAGAATTAATTATCACATCAGTTCAGTTCAGTCGTTCAGTCGTGTCCGACTCTTCGAGACCCCATGAGTCGCAGCATGCCAGGCCTCCCTGTCTATGGCTAACAAACACATGAAAAGATGCTCAACATCACTCATTATCAAAGAAACGCAAATTAAAACCACAACGTGGTACCATCTCATGCCAGTCAGAATGGCTGTGATCCAAAAGTCTACAAACGATAAATGCTGGAGAGGGTGAGGAGAAAAGGGAACCGTCTTACATTGTTGGTGGAAATGCAAACTACTACAGCCACTATGGAGAACAGTGTGGAGAACACTTGAAACCAGGAAATAGGACCACCATACGACCCAGCAATTTCATTCCTGGGCATACACCTGAGGAAACCAGAATTGAAACACCTGTACCCCGATGTTCGTCACAGCACTGTTTATAATAGCCAGAACATGGAAGCAACGTAGATGTCCATTGGCAGACTAATGAATAAGAAAGCAGTGGTACATATACACAATGGACTATTACTCAGCTATTAAAAAGAATGCAGTTGAATCAGTTCTAATAAGGTGGATGAAACTGGAGCCAATCATACAGAGTGAAGTAACACAGAAAGAAAAACATGAATACAGTATATTAATGCATATATATAGAATTTAGAAGATTGTAACAATGATCCTATATGCAAGACAGCAAAAGAGATTCAGATATAAAGAACAGACTATTGGACTCTGTGGGAGAAGGTGAGGGTGGGATTATTTGAGGGAATAGCACTGAAACATGTTTATTATCGTATGTGAAATTGATTGCCAGTTCAGTTCAGACCAGTCACTTGGTCATGTCACACTCTTGGAGACCCCATGAGTCACAGCACGCCAGACCTCCCTGTCCATCACCATCTCCCGGAGTTCACTCAGACTCACGTTCATCAAGTCAGTGATGCCATCCAGCCATCTCATCCTCTGTCTTCCCCTTCTCCTCCTGCCCCCAATCCTTCCCAGCATCAGAGTCTTTTCCAATGAGTCAACTCTTCGCATGAGGTGGCCCAAGTACTGGAGTTTCAGCTTTAGCATCATTCCTTCCAAAGAAATCCCAGGGCTGATCTCCTTTAGAATGGACTGGTTGGATCTCCTTGCCTGGAGAATCCCAGGGATGGAGGAGCCTGGGACTCTCAGGAGTCTTCTCCAACACCACAGTTCAAAAGCATCAATTCTTCGGTTCTCAGCCTTCTTCACAGTCCAACTCTCACACCCATAAAGCTCAACATTCAGAAAACAAAGATCATGGCATCTGGTCCCATCATTTCATTGGAAATAGATGGGAGAAACAGTAGAAACAGTGTCAGACTTTATTTTTGGGGGTTCCAAAATCATAACAGATGATGATTGCAGCATGAAATTAAAAGATGCTTACTCCTTGGAAGGAAAGTTATGACCAACCTAGATAGTATATTCAAAAGCAGAGACATTACTTTGCCAACTAAGTACCTCTAGTCCAAGCTATCGTTTTTACATTGGTCATGTATAAATGTGACAGTTGGACGGTGAAGAAAGCTGAGTACTGAAGAATTGATGCTTTTGAACTGTGGTGTTGGAGAAGACTCTTGAAAGTCCCTTGAACTGCAAGGAGATCCAACCAGTCCATCCTAAAGGAGATCAGTCTTGGGTGTTCATTGGAAGGATTGATGTTGAAGCTGAAACTCCAATACTTTGCCCACTTGATGCAAAGAGTTGACTCATTGGAAAAGACCCTAATGCTGGGAGAGATTGGGGCAAGAAGAAAAGGGGATGAAAGAGGACGAAATGGCTGAATGTCATCGATGAACATGGGTTTGGGTAGACTCCGGGAGTTGGTGATGGACAGGGAGGCCTGGCGTGCTGCGATTCATGGGGTCACAAAGAGTCAGACACAACTGAGCGACTGAGCTGAACTGATATACATTACTAGGTCAATAATGACCATGCTTGAACGAGGCATGTTCTCTAAGGAAATTTTCATATTGACTTTTTTTCTAAGTTGGCTTGAGGTTACTTCTAAACTCTTTTCTTATTTTATTTTATTTTAATTTTACTTTACAAAACTGTATTGCTTTTGCCATACTTTGACATGAATCTGCCACAGGTGTACATGAGTTCCCATTCCTGAACCCCCCTCCCACCTTCCCACCCCATATCATCTCTCTGGATCATCCCTGTGCACCAGCCCCAAGCATCCTGTATCCTGTTTCGAATATAGACTGCTGATTCGTTTCTTACATGATAGTATACATGTTTCAGTGCCATTCTCCGAAATCATCCCACCCTCTCCCTCTCCCTCAGAGTCCAAAAGTCCGTTCTATACATCTGTGTATCTTTTGCTGTCTCCCATACAGGATTATCATTACCATCTTTCTAAATTCCATATATATGTGATGCTGCTACTGCTACTGCTGCTAGGTCGCTTCAGTTGTTCGACCCCATAGATGGCAGCCCACCAGGCTCCTCCATCCCTGGGATTCTCCAGGCAAGAACACTGGAGTGGGTTGCCATTTCCTTCTCCAATGCATGAAAGTGAAAGGTGAAAGTGAAGTCACTCAGTTATGTCCGACACTTAGCAACCCCATGGACAGCAGCCTACCAGGCTCCACTGTCCATAGGATTGTCCAGGCAAGAGTACTGGAGTAGTTAGTATACTGTATTGATGTTTTTCTTTCTGGCTTACTTCACTCTGTATATTCAGCTTCAGTTTCATCCATCTCATTAGAACTGATTCAAATATATTCTTTTTAATGGCTGAGTAATACTCCATTGTGTATATGTACCACGGCTTGCTTATCCATTCATCTGCTGATGGACATCTGGGTTGTTTCCATGTCCTGGCTATTATAAATAGTGTTGCAATGAACATTGGGATAC
>SJYC01062337.1:0-16198 GCA_006408675.1 Madoqua kirkii
CAAGGAGTTCATGATCTGAGCCACAGTCAGCTCCTGGTCTTGTTTTCATCGATATCACATAGTATCATTTATACTTTCTCCTTTTTTTCTTATATACCTTAGGCAAGGTCAAAGAAGTAGCACTGCCTACTAATAGAGTAGTTTCTAATTTTGTTAGTGATTTCAAGAGATATTATATTTTTTTAGCAATTGAAAACATAATTTACATTTGCTTTCAGTTTTAAAAGTGTTTAAGATATTTGCATGTAATTCCTTAGACAGGAAAACAATCATGTGATTAAATTGTAAAGACAAAGAGATTCCCGTGGCATTCACTAAACCATTGTCCTGTCCTAATCAAGCAGCAATTTCAACAGCTAGTTCCAAACTACATGCTGAATCCATGGGATCCATCTACTTCTCTTCACATCGACCGCCACTGGGCTGATTCAGGACAGATTTTCTCTAGCCAGATGTGATACAGAAGCCACTAAAGAGTCTTCTGGTTTTTTTTTTTTTCCTGCTGCCTTTCAAAATGCAAATTTGAACACTTTATGTATCTTATAAATTATTTTTATTTTTTATAAAACATTTTAAAAATGATAACATCAAATAAATCTTAAAATATAAATCAGATCTTAATAATCTGTTCAGAAACGTTCAGTGGTTATTCCCTGCATTTAGAATATTGTCCAAATGCCATTCTATGGTTCATGAGACCTTACATGATCCTATCTGTGTGTTTGCTTAGTCGTGTCTAACTGTTTGCGACCACATGGACTACATACAGCCCATCAAGTTCCTCTGTCCATGGGGATTCTCCAGGTAAAGATTCTGGAGTTGGTTGCCATGCCCTCCTCCAGGGGATCTTTCAACCGAGGGATAGAACCCTGGTTTCCCGCATTGCAGGCGGATTCTTTACTCTCTGAGACACCAGGGAAGCTCTTGCCTCTTTCTGCAAGTTTATTTCATCCTACCCCACTCTGTCTGAACTGCTCTGACAATACTAGCTTCTTTTCCGTTCTATCAAATCCTTTCCCCCTGAAGTCATTTCAACGTGTCTGAAGACAATTATCATCTACTTTTCCATGCCTACTGAGTTTTTTTCCTAAAGGTATGGACTTGAACTTTATCACCTTCAAGCTGTCTTCCCTGACACCAGGGCAGTTTCTTTCGTTCAACCCTGTCCTATCATTAGGGGAAGAAGGCAGAACGAAACCACCCACCCTGGCCAGGTACCATAGTAACCATTTGCATGAGGTTTTAGGACAAGAGGTCCTGGTAAGGAACACGGAACTAATAAGCCACCACCAACTGGGAGAGTTCAGGAGAGGTCAAAAAGTGACACCACTTGTCCAGCCACCTCCCAGAATCCTTTTTGCTGGCATCCATCTTGGCTGAACAAAGCGTGCACCACCAGGAAGGACTCTGAGTCAGAATGCTTGGCTAAAGACAACCCAGAAACTAATCCTATCACCACAAAACCCGGGCCTATGAGCCACGTGGCCGAGCAGTCCTCCTGGGTTCCCTTACCCTGCTGCTCTCTGCCCAGGTGCCCCTTCCCAATAAAATCTCTTGTGTTGTCAGCACATGCGTCTCCTCAGACAATTCATTTCTGGGTGTTAGACAAGACTCCACCTTCAGGGCCTGGAAGGGGTCCCCCTTCCAGCAACACTATCACATTAATCCTTCTATTACCACTCAAACTTCACAATCTGTAACAATCTAAATGTATCCATTTTGCTTTTAGTTTGCTATTGCCATGAACGGTGAAATGAAAACTCTATAAAGGAGGCATTTTATATATCTTGTTCATCACTGTATCACAGGTACCTAGCTCAGTATCTGCCATAAGCATGCATTTAACAAATATTTGCTAAATGAATGAACAATTACATTTGGTTTATTTCTCTTTCTCCTCACTATGTTAATGCTACACTTAAAACTCTATGATGTTCAACGGAAGTGTCCTTATCATAGTCTGAAGTTCCATGTATCAGCTACTTCCAGACCTCCCTCTAAATTAATCTATCATCTATGCTTTGCTCACAATGTTTCAACTGCACTGACCCGGTCTTCCTGGCATATTAGTAATCTATTGCCAAATAATAAATCAACCCCCAAGAGAGTGACTTAACAGTAAGCATTTGTTATATCAGTGTCTGCTGATCAGAAATTTGAGGTGACTTCCCTAGGTGATTATGGTCTGAGAACTCTAATGGTGGTGTGGCTCACTGAGGTTATACTGACTTTACTTCTAAGGCTTGACTGGGCCTGGAAGACCTCTAGTGGACCTACTGGTAGCAAACCTCAGTTTCTCATTGATTATTACTTTATAAAATACATTTTATTTATTTATTTTTGGCTGTGCTGGGTCTTTGTTGCCGGGTGGGCTTTTCTCTACATTCAGAAAGTGGAGGCCGCTCTTTAGTTGTGGTGTGAATGCTTTTTTTTTTTACTGGCTTCTCTTCTTGGGGAGCACAGGCTCTAGGTCACATGGGCTTCAGAAGCTGTGGCACGTGGGCTCAGCAGTTGACCCTGGCTTTAGAGCACAAGGTCAATTGTTGTGGTACACAGTCTTAGTTGTTCTGCGGCATGTAGGATCCTCCTGGATCAGGGATCAAACCCAGGTTTCCTGCACTAGCAGGAAGATTCTTCACCACTGAACCACCAGAGAAGCCCCTCTTATTGACTATTAGTAGAAGACCACCTATCCTTCTTCACAGGGATTCTTGAGGAGTTCTCATGTGATGGCAGAGCAAGTGAGGAAAGAGAACCAGATAGACACTACATGGCTTTTACAAACTAGCCTCAGTAAATTACACTCTATCATTTTGGAACATATCCTAGTGATTGGTCAGTCATGGGGTTATATAGATCTTCCATTTTCAATGAAGGATTCTGTTTCCAAAACGGAGCCACATAAAATGATATTCTTTCAGCTGAGCAGCTCTTGAAAGGCCTCACCTATTTCCACATGAATGAAGGATACATGCTGGAGAACTAAGGCACAGAAGGCACATGTTACACACAGACTACACAGGCATAATGATGTGGACATGGCAAAGCACCAACACTTTTCAAAAAATATGAGAGACCACCTTGTAAAGTCTTGTTTCTCAAGACGAATGTTAAGCCACCCAGGGATCAAACCCAGGTCTCCCACATTGCAAGCAGTTTCCTTACCATCTCAGCCACCAGGGAAGCCCCAATAGGAAATGCAAAGAAAATAAAAATACTACAAATTAGCACATTGCATATCTGTGTGCTAATATCAAGGACTTACCAAAGAAGATCCACAGAACTAGATAATACAAGTGTGAGAGAGTTAAAAACGGTCTACCTGTTTTGTAACCTGTATTTTTGTCCGATAATTTTATCGACCTAGAGGCTGTTTTGAGAGTCAGGATGTTTTGAATGTGCCACAGAAATTTAACAAAAAACTAGATAAAGTACATCATACTTTTTTTTTTTTGACTCTTGTAGTTTGGAAAGACCCCATGGAAGCTCCCCACCTTAAAAAATAAATAAATCATAAAACCTGTCAGGAAATAGAGCCTTGGAGATTTCAACTTGAGACTTCAAGTCACATCTGTTATATCTTTCTGCGTTTCTTCTCCATTTGATTCTGCTTCTTTTTGAGTACTATTGCTCTCACTTTTCCCTTCAAATCCCGTTACTTCTTCTTAGAGAATTTTTTCTCAGATTCCCTGTGACTTAAATAATAGGCCAGATGATTCGCTCACACACAATTTCCTTCCCTGCCTCCCTCCAGTATCAGTTATAATGCTCAACCAACTATATTTCATCTTGAAAATTTGAAACTGACACACAAAAGTTCTGTCGATGTCTGTTGAGTATTGAACTTGCAAGTCATGAGGCTCCAGAGAGGCCACTTTCAGACTAAACTGAGAAAAAGCAAAAAAAGAAAAAAAAAAAAAGTCAGCATGCACTAAAAGAGATAATTAAAGAGAAGAATTCTGCTTCTTCTAGTTATGGTGAATTAACTTGAAGCACACCAATCTTCATAATAAAAACAACTGCAAAAACTGAGCAGAATATGAGCAATCTCTTTGAAATGCTATTGAGCGATTAAAACTGCCAGTGTCTAATGGGCAACATCTCTGGGAGAAGAGAAACTCATTGAGCTAAACATGACATTTCATACTGCTTTTTGCCTCCAACCATTTGCTGATTCATGAGCAGCGTTGCCTGACACACTAATAAATCAGGCAGAAAGAGTTGAATAAGGGGTATGAAAGCTGAATAAGCCTTCAGGAGTCTCGTGGACCTGGAGAGAAAAATTTTGATATTCAGGGACAGCAAAGCAGCTCAGGTTTGAGGGAATAATGTTTTGAAAAGAAGGGAAGCACAGAGAGGGAATCCTGGCAGTATGTGCTCCCTTCCCCGGAAGCATTTGTCATTCATAAACCAAACAGACTGAGAGTCTGGGGAACCAAGCAGGAAACAGTTGCTAAAAGGCTCAAAACCTAAGTATAGTTACTGTGCTGGAAGATAAAATTTGCTGCTAGGAGCCTACCAAAGTCAAAAGACCATAGTAAACAGCCCAACCTCCTGTTGAGATAAATGAACAAGATAGATCAAGCCTTAAAAAAGCTAAAATTCAGTCCCAAATAAATTCAGAGAGAGATTGGGAAAGGTTGGCCTCATCTTGCTCTAACATCCTGAAAGAACCTAAATAACATTCAGTCTTGGAGGAAGGCCACATTTTCAAAGCTTCTCACTGTTTCTTTAAAAAAAAAATCATCCTTCAATCAAAATATATAAGGCATACCAAGTGATGGGACTATGAGGAAACGCAGACAACAGAGAGTCACGATGATATACACAATGGAGTTATCTAACATAGAGTTTAATACAACTGTGACTAAAATGCTCGAAAAACAGACAAGAGGGAGACTTTCTGCTGAGAAAAGGTATCTAGATAAAAGAAATTAAGTGAAACTTCTAGATTTGAAAAAATTGAATTAATATACTCAATTTCATCCTGGATATGTGCTACTATAATTTAATTTTATATTATCTTAACATCCTACTGTGGTTTAATTTACATTTACTTTATTGGAGGAGTTTGGAGAAATTGGAGCATCCATACACTGTTGGTATGTCTACTTTGGAATTTGTCTAGTGGTATCTACTGAACTTGAACATGCTGATCTTGATCTAAGATCAAGGATTTCTACTCCCAGGTATACATCCAACAGAAAAGCACAAATATGTACACCAGAGATGAGTTAAAGTATGTGCACAGGAGTACTTTCTTTTTCTTTTTAAATTAAAATATAGTTGACCTATATTAGTTTCAGGTGTACAACATAATGATTTGACATTTATATAGCTTATTAATTGGTCACCATGATAAGTCTAGTAACCATCTGTCACTGTACAGAGTTAAAAAAAATATCAGTGATTAGGTCAGCTTGTGTGGTGGACACCATTTGCTAGATATTGAAAAAACAGTTTCAAAACTTTAAGTGGAGTCAATTCCCAGAAGATATTGAATTAGTCACAGCTGCAATGTTTTGTCAATATCTTAATTGTCATTATTTTATTATTGGACTTCCCTGGTGGCTCAGACCATAAAGAATCTGCCCGCCAGTGAAAGAACCATAGGAGACCTGGGTTCGATCCCTGGATCAGGAAGATCTCCTGGAGAAGAGAATGGCAGCCCACTCCAGTATTCTGGCCTGGAGAATCCCATGACTAGAGGAGCCTGGCTGGCTACAGCCCATGAAATTGAAAAGAACTGGACACAACTGAGCAGTTAACCCATACACACTTTATCATTGCTACTGAGAGTATGACATTTTGAGGAAGGTGTCACTGACACAAACAACCTTTACTATGTCCCCTCGCAATACGGTATTCCAAGAGAAGACAACAGAGAATGGAATTTTAAAGTGAGTGTGGTAATCAGTTTTAATGATGTCAGAAAGGTCCAGGAGCATTACAGTTTAAAAAATGGATCTATCAATAAAGAAAGATCTGCTCATGATCTTCAATAAAATAAGCAATCTGACCAATTTGCCATTGAGTTAGACATAGACTGTCCAATATTGAGATATCTAATTTCCTAATAAGAATGCTAAAGCTGAAACTCCAGTACTTTGGCCACCTCATGTGAAGAGTTGACTCACTGGAAAAGACTCGATGCTGGGAGGGAGTAGGGGCAAGAGAAGAAGGGGACGACCGAGGATGAGATGGCTGGATGGCATCACTGACTCGATGGACGTGAGTCAAGTAAACTCCAGGCATTGGTGATGGACAGGGAGGCCTGGCGTGCTGCGATTCATGGGGTCGCAAAGAGTCAGACATGACTGAGCGACTGAACTGAACTGGACTGAACTGAATAATAATTTGGATAGGTAGCGATGATTAACTATTGGATTTAGTGTCATTAAACTGTTGTGATCTTTTCAGTCATGGGACAAATATCTATTGAGCACTTGTCATGTGCCTATAATGTCTCAGCCTATTCTTTAAGCAGGCCGTTTGTTATTTGGATATTGAGTTGTGTGACTTTGTATATTTTGATTAGTAACTCCTTATCAGACATATCATTTGCACATATTTCCTATTCTGTAGGTTGCCTTTTTGTTTTGTTGATGGTATCCTTTGCTGTGCAGAAGTTTTTTTCATTTTGATGCAGTCACATTTACTTACTTTTTATTTTGTTGCCTAGAAGCACTTTTTAAAAATAGCCAAAAATGAAAAACAAGTCACATTTCTAACCACTTATTCATTAAAATAGAAGGAATAAATTGTGACATACTTCACAAAAGAATTCTACATAGCAATGAAAACAAATGAAACTACAAATGAATCATTATGGATGACTCCTAGAAAAATTACAGCGGGTGACAGAGGCCAGGCATAAAAGACTATATACTATATGAAAATAAAGGTGAAAATGTTAGTCACTCAGTAGTATCTGACTCTTTGCAACTCCATGGACTATAGCCTGCCAGGCTTCTCTGTCCATAGAATTCTCCAGGCAAGCATACTGGAGTGAGTTGCCATTCCCTGCTGCAGGGTATCTTCCAGACTCAGGAGTTGAAACTGGGTCTCCCACATTGTAGGCAGATTCTTTACTGTGTGAACCACCTGGGAAGCCCACATAGTGTATAGTTCCAGTTATATGAAGTTAAAGAACAGGTAGAACTAATTTATGATAGTAAGAATTCATCTTTCGGCAGGAGAGAGGTAATGAGTAGGAGAGGCAAAAGAGGTCTTTTCGCCATGGATACTGTTCTAGTTATCAATCTGGGTGATGATTTCATTGATAAGTTCATTTTGTGAAAATTTATTCTGCTGTCCACTTATGATCTTTATATATCAATAAAGAATTTATTTAGAGAAGGAGAAGAAGTGAAAAGAGAGGTAAAACTAAAAACTCGTGCAAGTCCAAAATGAGATCTAGAGGGAATCCTTGGCTCTGCAGGCTCTCCTGTTCTTGCTTTGGCTTTTCTGAAACCTACCTTCTTTCCCTAGATTTGCTATTGTGAGACACCTTTCCAATTATTTCCCTTCCATCCTCCCCACTGCTTTTTCTGGAAAGCTACCTAAATAAATGTTTAAAAAAGTAAAAAAAAAGATTTCCTGAGAATAACCTGAACCCACATACTACTGAAACAGAACAATATATTTTCAATTATACCTGTTTACGAACAAGATGCTACAAGACATATAATCCTTGAATAACACAATATATAAGAAACTTTAATGAAACATAGCATCAAAATGGAATTATTATTGGCACTTTTAAGAGCAATTTAAGCACTCTTTTAGTTAAAGAAAATTTAACTAAAATTTACTTCGTCATCTGAGATTTTCTCATTTAAAGAATGTTAAATTACTTCAAAATAAGCAAATGTTCTATTGTCCAGCATCTAGAAAGGACCTCGGGAAATTCAGCTCCAAAATAAAACAACAATGCTGATTAGAAAATAGACAGATGAGGTAGAGATGAAAGTGTCTAGATTTATGTTTATGATGCAAGACAATTAGCAGTGGTATTTGAATTGTTTATAAATCAAATGACCAACTACATCCAAGGATATTTGGCCCATATATCAGTTTGAAATAATTCAGTTTCAAAGCAACTTTCAAAAGGATCATGTTTAACTTGTATGGCTTCAATATAGACGACTATGTTGAAAGCCCCAGTTGTTTTGTTTGCCCTAGATATGCCAACGAACTAACTCCAACAAGAAACAAAGGTATGTAAAACCTCTGTTACCGTGAAATTCTTAAACATCAGGTCTTTCACTTTATAAAAGGATTAGACTGCTGAGTTGTAAAAGGCTTATTTCAGGTTGTTATTAATTTAACATTTCAAAGCATCTATTCATAAGATTCTATATAATTGAATATTAATGTGTAAATGTTTAAGGTACCTCAACATAAAGTATCTCTATCAGTCTTAAAAAGTTGCTACAAAAAGGAGTTATGGACATTATGCTTAAATTTTCAGACAAAAGTTTTAGAACTTTCTCTAAAAACATGGTGCTTCTAATGAGCAGAACCAGGACTGGAACATAGATTTTTTTTTTTACCTTCTAATAAAGTGTTCTTATCTGTACAGGGTATTGATAGATGTTAACTAGATATTGTACAATCAATTTAGATACAATCTTTTTATAAGAGTGGACTTTCCTCTATATAACCCACATATGCTATTACTATTTATAAAACAAAACAAGGTATATAATACAAATTTATGCAAATTATTCATATGAACCTCCTTATCAATAGAATTTATAAACTCATGCCAATAAGTAATTTATGTCATATACATTTCCACCTAGAAATAGGGTAACTTAATATTTTTATACATCAATAACAAATATTTTATTTGTTATATCTGGTCCCAATTGAAAATTTTCTGTGTACAGAATGAAAGGACTGTAGGATATCCCTACACTGAGGGTCATAAAGTGAGGAATATTAGAAAGTGAGATGTTCATTTTCTTCTTTTTTTGCAGACTACTAGATTTCTGCCCTAAGCTTCTATTTTCAACTGTCAGTTTCCATTGACTTTACTGGATCCCTGAGTTTTGCCTTTCCCTGCATCTCACTGATCTCTTTCTTCCTCCTCTGGTCTATATTGCACCAGACACATAAGGACAAGGGGCAGGGAAAAGATACTAAACAACAACAGCCCAAATCATAAATTAAAACTCTCTCTTTAATGTTAGGAACCCAGTTTTGAAACACATGTCTTGCTAAGCATTTTCACTAGTTGGATTTCCCACCGCTTCTAAGAAGCTTTGCCTATCATTAACAGTTTGACACTCTCAAGGCTAACCTTGACGCGCTTTGTATTTCAGTTATTTACATCAGTCTCATCTCATTCACTTGATGGTCCAGTGTCTATTGGCATGGTTTATTTTTGCTCATTGTTATATCTAGCAAAATACTGAACTGAGAAGCTTCAACAAAAGCCCCATCTCTACGCTACTGCTCCAGGCCTGATAAGCCAGTGTTTGCCCTGTCCAGACATTTGTTTGCCATCATGGCTCTCTTTCTCCCAGCTTCTTTTCCGGCCTCTGGTTCAGTATTTCTCATTGGCCAGTTAGAGTGGCTTGAACTTTTACCATTTAATTCTTTTCAATCAAAGATTTTTATTCTGGGAATTGGGGTTGAGGGTGGATGCTGGCAAGATAGACGTCATGCATCCAGAAATTTTTAAAGGCTTAGTGTTAACAGGAAATTGTAACTATGCCATATCCAAGTGGATTTTTAGCCTTCTAAAATGTGTTTCTCCTTTTCCTAATCACAAAGCCAATGTAAACTAGTTAATTCAGAAATTACAGGATGAAGAACTGAAAACAGCAGAGCCTCAGGCAAGAAGTGAGCATCCTCACACGGTATTCTCATTAGTGAGGATAAATGTGCCATCTCTGGGCAACCTATTATGTATCCTATATTTGTGTATTAATTAAAAAGAAAGCTTGGTGGTAGCATGAATCTATATGACAGAAAACCATACAATTCTTTAACTTCAAAAAATAGTGTTAAAAAAGCAGTTTTAGGGTCTAATTAAAAAGGCCTGTATTTTAGTACTACATCATATTGCACATATGTTCACGGCTCTCAGTCTCCCATGCTGCCTCTGAAACACACTTTGTTTCATTCTGGGAACATTACTGCTGTTAAAAACTGGTTTTTGGACGGGAATTGGAGAGCAGAGGGAGGAAGGGAGGTTTTTTAAGAGGAGGGATTTCCATTGTTTCCAGGAAACTGCTAAAATATGTGTACATATGTGTGCTTTTTTCGGAGCATTTCTCACACGTTTTCAAGACTCTAATTCCCACCTCTGATTTTTTTTTCTCCATTTTCTGCCTAGCCTGTTCATTGCTAACGTAAACAGATGGGATTTCCTGAATGTGAGGGACTGTGATTAGAAAGTGACTCTATAGGAAAAATGGAGGACATCTTTGCAAATGGAAGATAAAAGCATTCCTAAAGACATTTCAGAGAGCAAAGGCAGAACTTTTCACTACAATTACTTTTTCAAATGATGGAAGTTGATTCAAATGTAAAACTTGGCAATGTTTTGTTGTTATGAAGATGCATAAAAATTGATTGACTTATGCTTAATGGAGGTTTTGAAATTATTTTCCTTGAGACAATTAGAAGTGAGCTGAAAGATGATGTGTTAGAAATAGAATATACTGGAGTTAAATTGAGACAGATGGGAAGACACTCAAAATATTGGCTATTGCCCATGAATTCTTTATGCTTTCAGCTCTTCATCATGAATTTAGAAGTTTTTTACTTTTATGTGGTGGATAGTAGGGGTTTGAGCTATGCATGATCTAAGAGATAAAGGACATAGGGAGTTCTCTTCCCACAATTTTTATATGAGATACGCGATTTCAAAATAAGATAATGTGTGAAGTATTATTCCCTTGTTCTTCTCAGACCCATTATTTAGTTTCATCAGCACAGGCAATTTTGATTGTGTCAGGATATGAAGCATATTTAGGTTTAAATATTTAAATAAATGAATGGAAATCAGGAAGAAGGCATATTTCTCAAGTGGATAAGGTCATTTCTTTTAAAAAATGTTGAACTACTCAGAGCTATATCCCAATCCATACAAATTAAACATTTTCAAATTTGTGACATCTTTTGCATCAAATCATTCGGTTTTAATTTGAAGCTTACATAGGTAATTAAAATTTATCTATCAGTGGGAGAATTGAGAGGAGAGGGTTCAATGGTGGCAAAGAAAGATCCTGAAGTCATCTCCTCTCATGGACATAACAAATCTATTCTACAACTATATATAGAATACTTTGCTCTGAAAGTTGGATGAACAGACATTCCACAACAAATGGCAAAAGGACGGTATCAAGACAAGTAGCGGAAACAAGGGTATACTCACACCAAGAAAAAAATCACACCTCAGTCACAGTAATCCATGGCCAGGAAGGATTACAAAGGTATGATTATTTTCCCTGAGGAGTAAGGGATATGAGTTTCATATAAAGTACTCCAACATTTAGATCCTGCACAGGAGAAATAAGTCCCCAAAACACCTGGCTTTAGAAAACCATAAGTTTTGTGTTCAGGAAAACTATAGAATTATAGGGAATGAAAAATCCCTTCCTAAAGGGCTCTTGCACAGACTCAGTTGACCCAAAAGCCAGCAATAAAACACCAGATTGAAAAGCACGGGGATCTTGGTGAAGGGGATCCACTTACTGATCTTGAAGTGTCTGCTGGAGAGTCAGGAAGCCGTTGAGATGATCCCTGAGGACTGAGATTCTGCAGGCATCCTGGTCGTGGTTTCATACTGCTTTGCTAATACCAGCACTGGTGGGTGCCATTTTGGAAATCACAGTCTAATCTGCTAGTACCACTGCCTCACCAAGAGCACTGCCCACTGTTGCACCTCAGCCAGGCCTCATTGCCAGCTGAATCATAACTCTGCCCACCAGTGTCTGGCAGCATCATGGCCTGGCCACAATAGACACGTGCAGCTCACATAAGGCAAGACTGTGTTTCTGGGCCCCATAGGGCACCTCCTACACACAGTCACTTTGTGAAAACTGAGATACATAGCTGATTTACTTAATATGTCGAAATGAGTACAAAGAAGGAGGCAAAATGAGGAGCAGGGAAACCTGTTTCAAGCAAAAAAAAAAACAAAAAAACCAAAAAAACAAAAAAAAACTGCAGAAAAAGAATTAAACAAAACAGAAATAAGCAATCTATCTAATAACGAGTTCAAAGTAAAGGTTATAAAGATGCTCACTGAACTCTGGAAAAATACATGAACACAGTATGAACTTTAACAAAGAGGTAAAAATATAAGAAGATATCAAGCAGATATAACTAACTGAAAAATATACTAGGGAGGTTCAATAGTAGATTGAATGAGGTAAAGAGTGAATCAGTGAGCTGAAAGACAAAGCAATTGAATCAAACACAAACAGGGCTGCAAAACAAAAAATGAATTAAAAAAAGTGAAGATCACTTAAGAGACTTTAGGACAATATCAAGCAGAATAACATAGCATTATAGGGGTCCCCAAAGGAAAAGAAAGAAAAGGAAAGTGTTTGAAGAAATAGTGGCTGAAAGCCTCTCAAATCTGGGAGAGAGAACAGAAACCCAGAATTTCAATTTTACTATTAAAGAAATCAAAAGCTCAAAATTGATAGAGGGAAAGAAAATAAATGAAGTAAGGGACAAAAGTAAAACAATAGAGAGCGGTAAAACTAAGGGCCATTAGCTAGACTAACCAAGAAAAAAAAAATAGGGCTCAAATATGTAAAATCAGAAATGAAAGAGGATATGTTACAACTAATTCCACAGAAATACAAAGAACCAAAAGAGACTACTATGAACAATTATACACCTGCAAATTGGACAATCTAGAAAAAAATGCATAATTCTCTAGAAGCATAAATCTTCTAAGACTGAATCATGAAGAAATAGAAAATCTAAATAGATCAATTACTAATAAGGTGATTGAAATAGTATATAATAAACTTCCAACAAACAAAAGCTCCTGACATTTAAAAGCATTTAAAGAAAATTTAATATCTATCCTTCTCAAACTCTTCCAAAAAATTAAAGAGAAGGATAACTTCCAAAGATATTTTATAAAGCCAGGCTTACTCTGACAGCAAAATGAGACAAAAGACACCAAAAATAAGAAAGTTACAGGCCAATACCTTGATGGAAATAGACAAAAATCCACAACAAAATATTAGCAATTCAAATCCAAACTACTTGAAAGGTTACACACCAATATCAAGTGGGATTTATTCTGGGGATGCAAGATGATTAAACTTCTGCAAACTATTCAGTTTTATATCACATTAACAAAATGAAGGATAAAAATTAGCTGATAATCTCAACAGATGTAAAAAAAATCACTTGACAAAATTCAACATCCAATCTGGGAGAGAGAACAGAAACCCAGAATTTCAATTTTACTATTAAAGAAATCAAAAGCTCAAAATTGATAGAGGGAAAGAAAATAAATGAAGTAAGGGACAAAAGTAAAACAATAGAGAGCGGTAAAACTAAGGGCCATTAGCTAGACTAACCAAGAAAAAAAAAATAGGGCTCAAATATGTAAAATCAGAAATGAAAGAGGATATGTTACAACTAATTCCACAGAAATACAAAGAACCAAAAGAGACTACTATGAACAATTATACACCTGCAAATTGGACAATCTAGAAAAAAATGCATAATTCTCTAGAAGCATAAATCTTCTAAGACTGAATCATGAAGAAATAGAAAATCTAAATAGATCAATTACTAATAAGGTGATTGAAATAGTATATAATAAACTTCCAACAAACAAAAGCTCCTGACATTTAAAAGCATTTAAAGAAAATTTAATATCTATCCTTCTCAAACTCTTCCAAAAAATTAAAGAGAAGGATAACTTCCAAAGATATTTTATAAAGCCAGGCTTACTCTGACAGCAAAATGAGACAAAAGACACCAAAAATAAGAAAGTTACAGGCCAATACCTTGATGGAAATAGACAAAAATCCACAACAAAATATTAGCAATTCAAATCCAAACTACTTGAAAGGTTACACACCAATATCAAGTGGGATTTATTCTGGGGATGCAAGATGATTAAACTTCTGCAAACTATTCAGTTTTATATCACATTAACAAAATGAAGGATAAAAATTAGCTGATAATCTCAACAGATGTAAAAAAAATCACTTGACAAAATTCAACATCCATTGTTATAAAAACTCTCAACAAAGTGGATATGGAGGGAGCATACCTCAACATAACGAGAGCTGTATATGACAAAGCCATCGCTAACATCATATTCAAGGTGAACAGCTGAAAATGTTTCTTCTAGTATTTGAAAAACTACAAGGATGTCTGTTCTTGCCACGGTTATTAAATATATTAATAGTAATGGAAATCCTAGCCATAGCAATTAGGTAAGGAAAAGGTATAAAAGGCATCCATGTTGGAAAGTGAAAAGTAAAACTGTCAGTATAGAAACATATAGAAAGCATACAGAAACTCTTAAAAGATTTCACAAAAAAAGCTCTTAGAAATAATAAATAAATTCAGTAAAGTCACAGAATACAAAATCAATATATAGAAATTTGTGGATGAATGGAAGAAGATTCATACATACAATGAAATACTATACATACATGTTCTGTATATATCTATATCTATATCTATATATACACACAATAAAATAATAATCAGACTTAGAAAAACAATGAAATCCTGCCGTTTTTTGACAACAAGAATGGATTTAGTGTGTTAAGTGAAATGTCAGTTGGAGAAAGACAAAAACATATGGTTTCATTCATATGGAATTTGGAAACAACGAATTTGGAAACAACAACAACAAACAAAATAGAACCAAAACAAGCATGAAGATACAGAAAACCAGTTAGTGGTTAACAGAGCAGAGGGCAGCTTCAGGGCGGGTGAAGTGAGTGAAAGGGGCTAACTGCAACCATGGGTAGCTGCTAGTGATCACTCTGTAGTGTATACAGATGTTGAATTATAATGCTGTACACCTGTGACATTTGTAAAATAATAATAAAAATACTCATCAATAAAGAAATATTGGTTTGTATCCAAGGAATGCTCTCCTCCTCCTATAATGATCCTATTTACCCTAAAGTAGACTTGAAGCTGACATTGACAGTCCCTTTGAGGTCCAAAATTTGTGAGAATCAGCTTGACTTCCAGCCTATACTTGCTTCAAGATTTTAGCCAATAAGAAAGGCCTTTCTAATTATGTGATGCAATTTTTGAAGGCCATTCTTCATGACATTTAATCTATATTCCTGGTTGCTCCAGTACAATATTTCTCTCAGACCATGCCTTGTGAATCATCAAAAATAATTTAGGTGTTGGAATATCAAGTTCAAAAATAAACATGAGTCTGAAAGGAAAGAGTGTTTTTCCTTCATGAAATTATACTTATTAACGACCCTTAACCATACTCGACTACATTTCATGTACCTATCCTTCACCTCTCTTCTGCCTCGGTTCTTTTAATTTGATTTTTGTTGTACATGATGCTGGAAAGATAAAGCTCTCTGGTGATAGCAATAATCAGGATAAAAGAGAGAGCAAACCTGAAGCTAGAGTGGGTCCTTATTGTTCCCACACCTGTGCAAAGAAAAGAAATGCAGTTCAGAGTACTCTATTAATCCTTCATATTTTCCTTTCTTTAAAACACACCCTCATTACCTTTCCAGAATGTCTTTGTAAGAAGAACACCTATGTCTCTGTGGGTACTGTTTTTAGATAAGCTGTTTTAAATCATAGCTATTAAAAAGAATTTTCTCTCCCAAGAAATACTTGCTGGAATTGAGTAGTCACACTGGGTCCACTTAAATCAAGCCTTCCTATGATTCACACAATTGTGAATCCCCCCCCCAAAATTAAAATTACTTGTGACCATATGCTATAAAATGCTATGCTATAAAATGAAATATGCTATAAAATGAAACTTAGTCAATAAAATGACCCTCTTCATTTCAAAGGCAGGCCCTGTAATCATGGGAAAATAACAGTAAGAACTAGACAATTCAGGTATGACCTAAATCAAATCCCTTACAATTATACAATGGAACTGACAAACAGATTCAAGGGATTAGATCTGATAGACAGAGTGCCTAAGGAACTAGGGATGGAGGTTTGTGACATTGTGCAGGAGGCAGTAATCAAA
>SJYC01062341.1:0-37537 GCA_006408675.1 Madoqua kirkii
ACTTCTGTTTCACTCTCATAGTAATTCCTGATAGGTAGGAAAAGTGTAATCAGCCCTTTGTCAAATGTATTAATAGAATGAGTTAAGCATTAGCTCTTGATTGTAACAGTCCTGATGGGGCTGGATTTCTAACTCTCGGCTTCAAGCGCTCAGGACTCCATGGGGTTGTTTAACTTGTATGTATTCCTCATGGGGTTGGAATGCAAAGGGCATTTTTTCCTTGGAGATCTTTCTTAAACTGTAGCAATTATTCAGAAAACGTTGAGCATCAAGATTCCCGAAGGTCCACAGGTGAAGGGTGCACTTTGTAAGGACCAGCTTCAGAGCAAGGTTCTGGGAGCAAGTCTAGCTTTCCTCCTACACACACACCTGTATGTGCACCTACCAGTTGACAGTCTTACACAAGTCTCCTGACTGCTGGAATCCATGTTTCCACATCTGGAAATAGAAAAGACCATACCAAGACTTCCCTGGTGGTTCCGTGGCTAAGGATCCGCCTGCCAGTGCAGGGGGCACAAGTCTGATCCCTGCTCCAGGAAGATCCAGCATGCTGTAGGGCAAGTAAGACTGTGTGCCTCAATTACTGAGCCCATACACCTGAAACATGAGAAGCCACCACCATGAGAAGCCCATTCACTGCAGCTAGAGAGTAGCCCCCACTTGCCACAACTAGAGAAAGTCCAGGTACAGCAAGGAAGACCCGGCACAGCCAGAAATACAATAAATACATAATAAAGAAAAAGATGGTACCAGTCATGTGAAAAGGATTCAGATTAGATGACGGGTATGAAAAGACTTTGTATGAAATGACACTGTGATGCAGTACAGGGTAGCATGACTATTCCTAAGGATCTCAGGATGCTTCCTGCCCCTGGCTCTTTGCTGAACTTCAGCCCTGACTGGCAGAAGCTGAGGCCTCTGATCGATTTTGCGACCAACACCGATTACCTATTGGCTGTATTAGTACTGGGTTCCATCTAGGACACTAACACGGGTGTTGTCCTTTTTCCTCTTAGTTCCTGCTGCCTTTGCTGGACTGATGTACCTGTTCGTGAGGCAGAAGTACTTTGTTGGCTACCTAGGGGAGAGAACTCAGAGGTAGGCCACAGGGACGGCGTAAGACCCATGGAGGGAAAGGCACTTTCCAGCTGGAAGAGTGGTCATTCAACAATATTCCGCTGACTGGGAGGGACCACGAGGGTTGGAGGGGAGAGGGCGATGTCAATCCCTCATCCTTTTTCCTCCCTGAACTTTACTGGCTCTGGAAATACAGCTGGGGCTCTCGACTAGTTTTTCCATAAAAAAAAAAAATTGCTACACGTGGTGCTGGGCTCCCAAAGGATGCTTTAAAAGCATGCCTTGCAAAACCACAGCCTCTACTCCCCGCCTGCTGCATCTGGGCCTTGAATTACACACCCCTGTCTGGCTTCCCAAAGCCTGCCGCAAGTGAAGCATGCCATTGTTTGCACAGGGGAAGGAGAACTAAAGCTTGCATCTTGTGATAAGTTCTCTTGAGTAACAGACTTTGGGGACCTGCGGAAAGAATGTTGAGAAAGTCAGACACAATTGCCGGTGGCGGACAGAGACAGTGTAGGCTACGATTGTCCTTTCCTTAGACCTGGGTTGGGAAAGCTGGGTTTTAGTAAAGTAAACGATGATACTTAGAGAAGAAAGGTTCGAGTTACAGTTTGCCCCAGTTCTGGAGCGATCAGAATCGCTGATGGGTTCCAAGGGTGGGGAAGATGCTGCGGGGGCTGCTGCCCACATGCTGGCCCCAGTGCCCACCCCCCTATTCCACTTCTTGTCCCGCTCCATGTCTCACAATAGCGCCCTCCCCCACCCCCATTTGATTCCTGGATTGGGAAGATCTGCTGGAGAAGGGATAGGCTACCCACTCTCGGATTCTTGGGCTTCCCTTTTGGCTCAGCTGGTGAAGAATCTGCCTGCAATGTGGGAGACCTGGGTTCAATCCCTGGGTTGGGAAGATCCCCTGGAGAAGGGAAAGGCTACCCACTCCAGTATTGTTGCCTAGAGAATCCCATGGACAGAGGAGCCTGGCGGGCTGCATTCCATGGGGTTGAGAAGAGTCAGACATAACTGAGCAACTTCGCTTTCACTTTCTGGTGGATAAGGCTGCCCAGTTCAGAGAGCCTCCTCCTTCACTTGATCTTAGCCAAAAAGCCAAGAAGTGATCAGAGAGCCCTCTTCACTGGCGAAAAAGGAAGTGACATCCCTGGAGAAGTTGTCTGGGAAGAGTTAAAGACCTAGAGAAACGCCTCCTTGAAGGATGCTACTCCTTGAGTCCTTAGAAACATCCTGCTCAGACCAAGAACACCGCTATTCATCGGGAGGCACTCCTGTTTCATCCTTCACCACAGATTTATCTTGAACAGGTTCTGAAATAGCTTCACAAATCACTTTCCCTCCTTTCTGTAATGAGCATATGGTGGCCTCATTCATGTGATAAATCTGACTCACTACAATATTTGACTTTTAACAATTTAATTTCTCTGAAGCCTCTATTCTCTGGCTAAAAAAAAAAAAAATAGACTCCTTTACTTTCTTTCTACTTCTTTACCAACATTAGCAGGTAATTCTCTGTATTTGTCTTTGAGGCTGCCAGAACAAAGTGCTACATGCAGAACAGGGTGTTTAAATAACAGAAATGTCTTTTCTTGTCATTCTGGAGACTGGTAGTCCAAAATCAAGACGATGGCAGGGTTGTTCTTTCCTGAGGCCTCTCTCCTTGACTTGTACTTGGCCGTCTTCTCCCTGTGTCCTCCAGGGTCTTCCCACTGTGTGTGTCTATGTCATAACCTTCTCTGTAAAATAATTTTTAATGCATTATTTTTTTTGGCCACGCTGAGTCTCTGTTGCTTCACGGGTTTTTCTCTAGGGGGCCAGGGCTCACTCTCTGGTTGAGGTGCGTGGGCTTCTCACTGCGGTGACTTCTCTTATTCTGGAGCTCAGTTCAGCTCTAGGGTGTGTGGGCTTCAGTAGGTGCGGTGCTTGGACTCAGCAGTTGTGGCTCCTCGGCTCTAGAGCACAGGCTTTAATAGCTGTGACACATGGGGTTAGTTACTCCACAGCATGTGGCATCTTCCCAGATCAGGGATCGAACCCATGTCCTCTGCACTGGCAGGTGGATTCTTTACCACTGAGCTACCAGGGAAACCCCACTACCCTTCTCTTTAAAAAAATTTTTTAAAACTTATTGGCTGCATGAGATCCCAGTTCACCTGACCAGGGATCAAACTTGCATCCCCTGCATTGAAAGCACGAAGTCTTTTTTTTTTTTTTCTGTTTTTTTTTAAAATTTATTTTAATTGGAGGCTAATTACTTTACAATATTGTGGTGGTTTTTGCTATACATTGACATGAATCAGCCATGGGGGTACATGTATTCCCCATCCTGAACCCCCCTCCCACCTCCTTCCCCACCCCATCCCTCTAGGTCGTCCCAGTGCACCAGCCCTGAGCACCCTGTCTCCTGCATTGAACCTGGACTGGCGCTGTGTTTCACATATGATAAGAGACATGTTTCAATGCTATTCTCCCAGATTATCCCACCCTCTCCCTCTCCCACAGAGTTCAAAAGTCTATTCTTTACATCTGTGTCTCTTTTGCCACTTCGCATATAGGGTCATCATTATCATCTTTCTAAATTCCATATATATGCGTTAACATACTGTTTTGGTGTTTTTCTTTCTGGCTTACTTCATGCTGTATAATCCACCTCATTAGAACTGATTCAAATGTATTCTTTTTAATGGCTTAGTAATACTCCATTGTGTATATATACCACAGCTTTCTTATCCATTCGTCTGCTGATGGACATCTAGGTTGCTTCCATGTCCTGGCTATTGTAAACAATGCTGCGATGAACATTGGGTATACGTGTCTCTTTCAGTTCTGGTTTCCTCAGTGTGTATGCCCAGCAGTGAGGTTGCTGGGTTGTATGGCAGTTCTATTTCCAGTTTTTTAAGGAAGCTGCACACTGTTCTCCATAGCAACTGTATTAGTTTGCATTCCTACCAACAGAGTAAGAGGGTTCCCTTTTCTCCACACCTTCTCCAGAATTTACTGTTTGTAGACTTTTTGATAATAGCCATTCTGACCAGTGTGATATGGTATCTCATTGTGGTTTTGATTTGCATTTCTCTGATAGAGTGATGTTGAGCATATTTTCATGTGTTTGCTAATCATCTGTATGTCTTCTTTGGAGAAAGGTCTGTCTAGTTCTTTGGCCCATTTTTTGATTGGGTCGCTTATTTTTCTGGAATTGAGCTGCAGGAGTTGCTTGCATGTTTTTGAAGTTAATTCTTCGTCAGTTGCTTCATTTGCTATTATTTTATCCCATTCTGAAGGCTGTCTTTTCACCTTGTTTATAGTTTCCTTTGTTGGAAAGCCTGAAGTCTTAACGACTAGATCACCAGGGAAGTCCCTTACCTTCTCTTTTTATAAGAACACTGTTGTAGTGAGTTAGGGTCTACCTCAGTCAGTTCAGTTGCTCAGTCGTGTCTGCCTCTTTGCGACCCCATGAATCGCAGCACGCCAGGCCTCCCTGTCCATCACCAACTCCTGGAATTCACTCAGACTCATGTCCATCAAGTCAGTGGTGCCATCCAGCCATCTCATCCTCTGTCGTCCTCTTCTCCTCCTGCCCCCAATCCTTCCCAACATCAAAGTCTTTTCCAATGAGTCAACTCTTGGCATGAGGTAGCAAAGTACTGGAGTTTCAGCTTTTGCATCATTCCTTCCAAAGAAATACCAGGGCTGATCTCCTTCAGAATGGACTGGTTGGATCTCCTTGCAGTTCAAGGGACTCTCAAGAGTCTTCTCCAACACCACAGTTCAAAAGCATCAATTCTTTGGCGCTCAACCTTCTTCACAGTCCAACTCTCACATCCATACATGACCACAGGAAAAGCCATAGCCTTGACTAGACGAACCTTTGTTGGCAAAGTAATGTCTCTGCTTTTGAATATGCTATCTAGGTTGGTCATAACTTTTCTTCCAAGGAGTAAGCATCTTTTAATTTCATGGCTGCAATCACCATCTGCAGTGATTTTGGAGCCCCCCAAAATAAAGTCTGACACTGTTTCCACTGTTTCCCCATCTATTTCCCATGAAGTGATGGGACCAGATGTCACGATCTTTGTTTTCTGAATGTTGAGCTTTAAGCCAACTTTTTCACTCTCCTCTTTCACTTTCATCAAGAGGCTTTTAGTTCCTCTTCACTTTCTGCCATAAGGGTGGTGTCATCTGCATATCTGAGGTTATTGATGTTTCTCCCAGCAGTCTTGATTCCAGCATGTGTTTCTTCCAGTCCAGCGTTTCTCATGATGTACTCTGCATATAAGTTAAATAAGTAGGGTGACAATATACAGCCTTGCTGTACTCCTTTTCCTATTTGGAACCAGTCTGTTGTTCCATGTCCAGTTCTAACCATTTCTTCCTGACCTGCATATAGGCTTCTCAAGAGGTAGGTCAGGTGCTCTGGTATTTCCATCTCTCTCAGAATTTTCCACAGTTTATTGTGATCCACACAGTCAAAGGCTTTGGTATAGTCAATAAAGCAGAACTAGATGTTTTTCTGGAACTCTCTTGCTTTTTCCATGATCCAGCAGATGTTGGCAATTTGATCTCTGGACCCTTTGCCTTTTCTAAATCCACCTTGAACATCTGGAAGTTCACGGTTCATATGTTGTTGAAGCCTGGCTTGGAGAATTTTGAGCATTACTTTACTAGCATGTGAGATGGGTGCAATTGGGAGGTAGTTTGAGCATTCTTTGGCATTGCCTTTCTTTGGGACTGGAATGAAAGCTGACCTTTTCTAGTCCTGTGGCCACTGCTGAGTTTCCAAATTCGCTGGCATATTGAGTGCAGCACTTTCACAGCATCATCTTTCAGGATTTAAAATAGCTCCACTGGAATTCCATCACCTCCATTAGCTTTGTTCGTAGTGATGCTTTTGAAGGCCCCCTTGACTTCACATTCCAGGATGTCTGGCTCTAGATAAGTGATCACACCATCGTGATTATTTGGTTGTGAAGATCTTTTTTATACAGTTCTTCTGTGTATTCTTGCCACCTCTTCTTAATATCTTCTGCTTCTGTTAGGTCCATACCATTTCTGTCCTTTGTCGAGCCCATCTTTGCATGAAATGTTCCCTTGGTATCTCTAATTTTCAAAGAGAAAATTTTACCGTTATCACCTCTTTAGAGTCCCTCTTTCTAAATGCAGTCATTCTAAGGTACTGGGGTTTAGGACTACACCATATGAATGTGGGCACGGGACACATGTACAGTTCAGCTCAGAACACTCTCTTTGGGGACCATACTTTTTTTCCCTAACAAAGAGCTAGAATGGGTTACTTCATGAGCAGGACTGTAAGCAGAAAACCAAGGAGAGAGGAACGCACTGGCCAAGAAGCAGGGAGCTGTCAACTCGGGGTGCTTCCCAGATCCTGCTGTGCTCACGAGTCCCAGGGGAAGCTTGTCCACAGTATGGGTTCTGATCCAGTAGACCTGAGCATCTGCATTTCCAACAAGCTCCTGTGCTGCTGGTCCATGGAGCACTGTGAGGAGGGAGGAGGTTGATACTCAGCTGTGAAACTATTTTTAAACTCTTGACACAGGAAAAGTAGGAGTTGCATCATGAACCTTTGGGGTCCCTTTCAATAAGATAAAATTTCTAACATTGAACCTCTGGATACCACATTGTAGTCTCTAGATTATAGTAAGCAAGGGCCTGGCAGCCTCAAGGCACCTGTTTAGATGAGTTGGCTGTTCTTAGGGAGCCCTCTTGAGTGCCAAGGAGTCCCCTTGCTGAGGTCTTTACTAACAGCCTTAGCAACTAACAGCCTTGGCGACCCATGGGGCTTCCCTGATGACTGAGACAGAAAAGAATCTGCCTGCAAACGCAGGAGACCTGGATTCGATCCCTGGTTCGGGAAGAATCCTCTGGAGAAGGGCATGCCACCCCATTTCAGTATTCTTGCCTGGTGAACTGCAGTCCATCGGGTTGCAAAGGGTACAACAGGACTGAGCGAGTAACACTTTCGCTTTTCACTTGGTGACCCACTTGGCTGAACTTTCCAAACATGCTAGTGCCGCAGGAATGAACCATCCAGAGCCATCACAGAAGGATGCTACAGAGGAGGGGAACCAGGGCCGCTGCTGAACACAGCTGTGTGGTCACGTATCACTGCAGAGATGCCTCCTGACCCCAGCGGATGCTCTGTGCAAGCGGTGTAGGATTTAGAGCCTGTGACAGAAGGAGACGAAATCTTCCAGTACTAAAAAGTCTCCCTTCCTTGATTTGCTTCATATGTAAGGGCCTGCCTTCCAGCCCCAGAGGCCAGCTCTCATCAGTGGGAACTTGAGTTATTCCCAGGCAGCCTTAGGAGACTGAGCCCTCGGGTGTGAGAGCATCTCTTAGAATCCACCAGGCTTCTTGGTTCATGTATACCATCCCTTCTCAGCTAGAGGCACTGAAAATCCTGCATTACACACAGCTGCCAGCACGGCTCCTACAGGCACTCCTGAGAGGGTCTTCGTGAATCCATGGTCCTAATCCCTGGTCAGAACCCCGGCTACCAGCAGACGCCACAACCTTCATGCCCTCCGGGAGCTGGCATTCCCATGGCACAGAGAAACCAGAGAGCAGAGCCCTGATGGTGATGGGTTTAAGGCTCTTTTTGCTTGGTTCTGACTAAAGTCAATGACTAATACTAGGTAAGGCACGTCCACCCTTCATATGAAGTAAATGGAGCCTCCTTGAGTAAAAGGAGGTATCTGTTAAGCCCCATGTATTTCAAAGTGATAGTATTTTGTTAGATTGGTGTCACTGGTGCTCTTCTCCAGTTTTCCCTCTCCTTCCTTTCCAGCACGCCTGGTTACATATTTGGGAAACGCATTATCCTGTTCCTATTCGCCATGTCCCTCGCTGGGATACTCAACTATTTCCTCATCGCCTTTTTCGGAAGTGACTTTGAAAACTACATCAAGACCGTCACCACCACCATCTCCCCTCTCCTTCTCATCCCTTGACTCTGCTGAATTCCGGTTGGTGTGCTCAGCTAATCGATCCTAGAAGCCTTTGAAGCGCAACCCTTTACAAGAGGCTGTAAATCTAATGAAGTGCTGGGCTTTGCAGCTTGAGTGAACCTTGCTTTTCCTGGAAGAGGAAATTTTCACATCAGCCTCGCCCTCTGAACAAGGCCGAGGCCCCACATTTGCAAATTCAGATCCCTTCTGTGTGTTTCGTGACTTATCCTGCTTTCTGAAGACATTTTGTGACCCAGTTTATGTTTTCCTAAAATAAAATGCAGACATATGTTTGAGGCTGGTGGTTGAGTTTTGGGTGGATATATTGCTGCAGTTGAATAGGCTGTTTTCCTCCACCTTAATGATGATAATAAAAAATATGCTATCTACACACACACACACACACACACACACACACACACATACACACATACACACATACATATACTCCTGGCAGGTCACTAATGGTCAACTGTGAGTATCTCTGGGTGAAGAGATTTCAGATATGTTTTTTACTCGCTTATGTATATTTTTGCATATTATTTGGAAAATTTTAAGGAGCAAATAAATGCCACTAAACAAAGTAATAGGACACAACTGAAGGCTGCCTTTTCCAAGATGCCTTCCCTAACTCCAGATTGGCCTAATGTTGCCCCACCCTCCATAGCACCCTGTGCACGTCTCAGCTGCAGCAAATTCATACCATGATGTCAAGCTGTTTCTTATTCTGTACCACTGGTCCCCACTAAATCATCAGCTCTTGAATATTGTGCTGTGCTCAGTCTTTGTGGCCCCCTGGACTGCAGCACGCCAGGCTTCACTGCCCTTCACTATTTCCTGGGGTCTGCTCAAACTCATGTCCATTGAGTTGGTGATGCCATCCAACCATCTCTTCCTCTCTCATGCCCTTCTCCTCTTTCTCTCAATCTTTCCCAGCATCAGGGTCTTTTCCAGTGAGTCTGCTCTTTGCATTGGGTGGCTACAGACTTGGAGCTTCACCTTCAGCATCAGTCCTTCCATGAGGGGCCCCTCTCTGAATAGGAGGCAGTGTGGCATAATGACCAGACTCTTCAGAGTTCCAGCCCTGGGCTGGACCCGCCCCTACATCCTCAGTCCTGAGCCTCAGCTTTTGCGTGTGCTAAATTGGGCCGGACTTAGGAGGTGCTGTGAAGAATAAGGAGATAAAGCAATTGCTTATGTTTAGCACGTAGTAAGTGCTGAATACTATGATCTATTATTGTTATATTTATTATTGGGATGTTATTGCATTCATTTTCTATTGTGGCATAATGAAATCCTACATACTCTGTGCCTTAAAATCACATACATTTCATTGCAGCACTATTTACAATAGCCAAGACATGGAAACACCATAGATGTCCATTGACAGTGAATGGTTAAAGACGATGTGGGCACATATTCAATGAAGTATTATTCAGCCATAAAAGGGACGACTTTGAGTCAGTTCTAGTGAGATGGATGAACCTAGAGCCTGTTATACCTAGTGAAATAAGCCAGAAAGAGAAGGAAATGGCAACCCACTCCAGTATTCTTCCCTGGAGAATTCCATGGACCAAGGAGACTGGCAGGGGTCTCAGAGTTGGACAGAACTGAGCAACTAACACTTTCACTTTTACACGTCAAAACAATAGTCTTGTGGATGCTGTTGACACTAAGTTGCTTCAGTCATGTCCTACTCTTTGTGACCCCATGGACTGTAGCCTACCAGGCTCCTCTGGCCATGAGATTCTCCAGTCAAGAATACTGGAGTGGGTTGCCATTCCATCCTCTAGGGACTCTTCCCAACTCAGGGATCAAACTTTCATCTCTTGTGATTCCTGCATTGGCAGGCAGATTCTTTACCACAGGTCTGCTCAAACTCATGTCCATTGAGTTGGTGATGCCATCCAACCATCTCTTCCTCTCTCATGCCCTTCTCCTCTTTCTCTCAATCTTTCCCAGCATCAGGGTCTTTTCCAGTGAGTCTGCTCTTTGCATTGGGTGGCTACAGACTTGGAGCTTCACCTTCAGCATCAGTCCTTCCATGAGGGGCCCCTCTCTGAATAGGAGGCAGTGTGGCATAATGACCAGACTCTTCAGAGTTCCAGCCCTGGGCTGGACCCGCCCCTACATCCTCAGTCCTGAGCCTCAGCTTTTGCGTGTGCTAAATTGGGCCGGACTTAGGAGGTGCTGTGAAGAATAAGGAGATAAAGCAATTGCTTATGTTTAGCACGTAGTAAGTGCTGAATACTATGATCTATTATTGTTATATTTATTATTGGGATGTTATTGCATTCATTTTCTATTGTGGCATAATGAAATCCTACATACTCTGTGCCTTAAAATCACATACATTTCATTGCAGCACTATTTACAATAGCCAAGACATGGAAACACCATAGATGTCCATTGACAGTGAATGGTTAAAGACGATGTGGTGCACATATTCAATGAAGTATTATTCAGCCATAAAAGGGACGACTTTGAGTCAGTTCTAGTGAGATGGATGAACCTAGAGCCTGTTATACCTAGTGAAATAAGCCAGAAAGAGAAGGAAATGGCAACCCACTCCAGTATTCTTCCCTGGAGAATTCCATGGACCAAGGAGACTGGCAGGGGTCTCAGAGTTGGACAGAACTGAGCAACTAACACTTTCACTTTTACACGTCAAAACAATAGTCTTGTGGATGCTGTTGACACTAAGTTGCTTCAGTCATGTCCTACTCTTTGTGACCCCATGGACTGTAGCCTACCAGGCTCCTCTGGCCATGAGATTCTCCAGTCAAGAATACTGGAGTGGGTTGCCATTCCATCCTCTAGGGACTCTTCCCAACTCAGGGATCAAACTTTCATCTCTTGTGATTCCTGCATTGGCAGGCAGATTCTTTACCACTATATCACTTGGGAAGCCTAATATTGTGAATATGTTCTGTTAAATAAAATGTATTAGTAAAATTAATTTCACCTATTTCTTTCTACTTTCCTTAATATAACAACAAAATTTTTTATTACATGTGCAACTTGCATTGTATTTCTATCGGACAGCACTGATCCAGAGGTTTTATGGGTGCTAGCAAAATCCTCCAACTGAAAAAACTGCTGGACTTCATAAACACATGTCTCCGGGTAATGACTCCTGAAGAGGATACTGAAAAATACGCTGCTAAAATTGTCACAAGAAGTAAACGGATCCTGCCTAAATCTGGGAAAGAGTTCTTTGAAGCTTGTTACCATACGATCATCAGAGTGTTTCATTAAGTATTTCTGATCACAGATGTGGCGCATGATTAAAATATCATTTTTCCGGTCACCCTAGAGGCAAGGGTTATCTGAATATGGAGAGCAAAACAGCTTGTGGAGCTGTTGTATAAATGAAATTACTAGAAAGCAGTGCACTCGATTGCATATTGGCTTGGGGGTTTATTCTTATTAAAATGTTTAGATAGCAGTTTCTGTTCATTTCTGCAGAATTGCTCTCCAAATTAAAAACTTGGCTTGGCACACCAATAGACCAGAGTCCCAGGGGAGGTTTAATCTCCTTTTTTCTTGTTATCCTGGCCTAAGCGTTTCAATGCTGGGCTGATAGGTAGTGCAGATTGACTGTACAGAGCAAATGTATTAAAATTTACCGCAGCCCCTCAAATTGGCACATTCCTGTCTGCCTAAAGAAGTCAGCTCAGGCTTCAAAGAAATCAGAAAGTTCTACCTATGGAAAAGCAACAACTCTGCTCCCTTTGGATAACTTTTGAAAACAGTTTGTAATGGAAATTGGCCTCAGTGGTTGAAGAAGTTTGCTGGAAAGAATGGACTTGCTATTAATAGACTGGAAACCATAAACATAATGAAAGGAAACACCAGCCTTCTCAGAATTCCAACTAATAACTCCTCAGCCAGTTAACAAGAGGGAAAAAAATGAAGATTTGGTATGTGATTGCTTGATTCTGTATGTATACGTTCGGGTTCTCATTGTCAATGCCGTGGCCACCTGAATGTGGCCACATCATCGACTAGAAAGGTCGATTCTCACCTGGAGCCAGGAGACCATGCCCACGGGGCACACAGCCTCCCTCTCCCACCCCTATTACATACTCATTGATGCACCCAGCCAGGGACAGATGAAGAGCGCTGCCTGCATGACTGATGCCATGAGGCTGGAGATGATGTTATTTACAGCCTCTGAGAAAGGCTGGGGTGGGAGGAGGGTTGGAGGGAAGTGAGTGTGTGCGTGTGTGCATGCGTGCTTGCCCAGTAAGAGGAAGAAAACCATACTAGCACTCTGTGATTCAGCTGACACATCCTTTCTGTCACCCTTTCAATCACCTGGTTAATGGGGACCACAGAGAGCAGAGTTAATGAGTGACCCTCGTCTCATGTTAACCCTCTGTTTCAAAGCCTTTCCTCTCATGAGTTCTCTGCCTTCATTCTTTCCATGTGGTAGGGCTGATACTGAGATAGGAAGTGGGTCTCCAGGAAGCTGAGAGTTGCTTTTCTGGAATGTTCCACCTTTCCTCAGTGAGGGATTCTCAACAGGCGTGTTATCATGAAACAAGTCAAATAAATCTCTGAACACAGGGCCTGACTTTGATAAAATGCTAAAAACAAACAAACAAATACATGTATAAGCCATTCTTTGTTACTCTTTTCACTCTGTTTATTGTTCCGTTGGAAGCATTTGAAAGCATAGCACAGAAAAACTCCTACCATTGAGAGATGTCACTGTTTGGTTCATTCAGACCTGAAACAGGAGAAAGAGGAAAGAAATGCCATCAAAAGACAGGAGAGAAAGAAAAGAAGAAAGAAAAAAAATCAATATAAAACAAAAATGTTAAGAGACACTTTAAAGCATTTGAGGAATACAGAAGACGTTGCTGAGAGCCATTTACGCTTAGAGCTTCATGCAACACCCAGGGAATAGATACTGGTGTGACTGAGACTCTTAGTCTCAAAGAGCCTACCTTTTATTTGGGGGAACGGAAGTGTTTATGAAAAGGTGGTCTGCATTTTAAGCTATAGTGGGTGAGATCAAAGAGGAGGTGGTGACTGCCGTCCCCAATAGCCAGGGTAGGGAGGAGGAAACCCAGGAGGACTGACTGTGGGTTTGTTGTGGGGAATGGTGCTCTGCTCTGTGTTGAACTGGAGGACCCACAAACCATCAGCTTACCTGGGTACGTCTTACCAGACCCGGGAGATTGGACTCACCTCGTTTTATAGAGTAGCTATGATCTAAGATGTTTCTATATTAAGCCAAACACGGATGGATATATTATGTTAGGAATGCACACTTTCGTATGAGTTCTTAACATAACACACATTTTGGAAGCAACATCTCCTTCTTTGTACTTGAGTCACCCTCCTCTGTAGTTTAAGGAGTCTATAGTAGAGATGTTTGAGAGACACTGGTCTGTGAACACAGGGAATCAGCAGAGATAATGAGTAAACCATTGTGACCAGAGAGAAAGATTTCCTGAAAGGAAGGTCCATGGGTTAGGTCATGGAGACTCAGTTGCCAGAAAGTCTGTGGGATCTGGATGATCTCAGAGAGTTGTTGAAAAAGGGTTTTTTGTTTGTTTATTTGTTGAGAGAGAGAGAGAGGGAATGATGACTTGTGCAGAGTTTTAATAGAATAATCTGGCTGCTTTGTAGAAGACAACTTGAAAAAAGGACCAGCCAGACATGGGAGGAGAGACAAACTGGAAACAATCAGTAGGTAAGGATGTCAGTGGGCTTCCCAGGTGGCGCTAGTGGTGAAGAGCCTGCCTGCCAGGGAAGGTAACTTCGGAGACTCAGGTCCGATCCCTGGGTTGGGAAGGCCCCCTGGAGGAGGGCATGGCCACCCACTCTAGTATTCTTGCCTGGAGAATCTCATGGGCAGAGAGCCTGGCAGGCTGTAGGCCATAGGGTTATACAGAGTCAGACAAAACTGAAGCTACTTAGCACACACACGAGGGTGTCAATGATCTAAAGGTAAGGTGACACCTGGACTAAGATGATAGCTGAGGGGCTGGAAGATGGAACATTATGAATAAAAAATAAAAATAGAATCCATGGATGGTGAAATGAGAGCAGGCAAAGGAGAGGGAGAATAAAGAGCTCCTGGTTTTGAGCTTGGATGAAAGAAGACACACAGTTCAATTAGGTCCCTGTCATCCCCCCACCACATTCCAGGTCTGAGTCTAGGTGCTGGGCATCAGCAGTGACTAAGAGACAAGACCCCTGCCCTCAAGGGATGTTCATCCCAATGGGAATCTTAAAGACTTGAAGGGGTAGAAGAAGCATCAGAGCAAAGTATAGATGTTACTCACTCAGTCGTGTCTGACTTTTTGCGACCCCATGGACTGTAGCCCACCAGGCTCCTCTGTCCATGGGATTCTTCAGGCGAGAACACTGGAGTGGGTGGCCATTCCCTTCCCAGGGAATCTTCCTGACCCAGGGATCAAACCCAGGTCTTCCGTATTGCATGCAGATTCTTTACCATCTGAGCCACCAAGGAAGCCTGGAGTATAATGGGTCACAAAAGCCCAAGAAGGGGCAATTTCAACGTACAGTTGTGGGTAAAATTGTCATGAGAAATAAACATCAAGAGACACCGGAAAGCCACTTATAATAAGGAGAAACGAGAATCCCTAAATACTTGATCATCACCTTGATGACATCTTTATCACTCTCTCACTGTGAGCCAGGTGCTGTTCATGTGCTCTGTAGGCCTGATCTTATTCAATACTTCATTTCACTTATTCAATGACCCACAGATGAGGACATCTGCCCAAGGATAAATGACTAGAGAGTAGCACATCTGGGAGTCAAATTTGTCTATCTTATCTTAAAGTTATTATGGAGTTTCCTGGTGGTCCAGGACTTTGCACTTTCACTACCAGGCTCCTGGGTTCAACTTTGTTGGGGAACTAAGATCTCACAGGTCTCACAGTGGGGGTCAAAAAAAGAACCCCAACTATTGTTAACTGAATTTATCCAATAAGGCTGAGCGCCACTCCAGTAATTTGTGTTTATGACATCACTGAGATATTTAAGGTGGGTGAGAGTTATATCCTCAGACCCTATTATCACGTTATTAAGAAAACAATTATCAGGCCAAATCTGGACATAAGTACAGACTTTTATTAAAGTTCAGTTGCAAGCATTTGAAAGCACTTGAAGCATAGCGCTTCCCTGTCCTCCACTATCTCCTGGAGTTTGCTCAAGTTCCTGCCCATTGAGTTGGCATTAGGCAAGCAGAAATTTTAACCAGTGGCAGCTCACAGGACCGTCTTTGACCTCAGGGCCATCCCTATGGACATGACCCCTGGCCGTACTGGACACTACAGCATGGACTGGGAGCACCTATACAGGTTTTTACCCAGTCTTCCAAACTGGAATACCTTTAATTCTACCATTGTCCATTTCTGACATTCATTGTGTAAACTAACAAGTCTTCATTTTTGCCAATAAAAACTCATTTTTGACATTCACTATCTTAATTCACAAAGCCTCAGGTGATGCTAGAGATGTGAAGAGCCAACAGCTTTCTGATATGTTTCCAGCTGACCACCCCCTGAGGCTGAATTTTCTATTAAAGCAACTTAATGCCCTGAGAATTAAGCTTCAACTCATCCGAACTCATGTTTCTGTTCTCAGTGTCAAGCTCTTTTCAAGTAACTTATGGACGTTGTAAAACAAACTCATGCCCTTAACTGCTACTCTGTAAAACATGTCATTTAGATTTTTAAAAATTGATAAACTATAAAGTACCTGTATTATTATTATTTTTTTTGACCAGGAAATCTTATACTCATAGTCCAGGCAAGAAACTAACAGATAATGATGACCAGCTTTTGTTATGGGCAAGACATTGCACTGAGAGCTTCATATCTTTGTTGTTTAGTCGCTAAGTTGTGTTTGACTCTTTTGTGACCCCATGGACTGTAGCCCGCCAGGCTCCTCTGTTTGTGGGATTCCAGATAAGAATACTGGAGTGGATTGCCATGTGCTCCTCCAGGGGATCTTCCTGTCCCAGGGATTAGACCCACGTCTGTCTCCCGAATTGGCAGGTGGGTTCTTTACCACTGAGCCAATGAGGAAGCCCAGAGGGGTTCAGATATATCTGCTCATTTAATCTTCAAAATCAATAGATGAGTGAGATGTCATTAACTGACACCGCTTTACAGTAGAGATGAGTCTTAGAGAGATGTGATTCTAATCTCAGAGCTCAGAACTGATATATGTGTTTTCATGGTCTGGATCTCCAGGGTGGGAAAGCTTGAAAGCCCTGAAATTATGCTCAAAATGTGCATCTGTGGACATCTGTGTTGTTCATGTTGTTTCTGGGTATAGCTTCCCAGGTGGCTCAGGGGTTAAGAATCCACCTACCAAGGCAGGAGATTAGGAGACATAGCTTTATCAGGGCCATCCCTATGGACATGACCCCTGGCCGTACTGGACACTACAGCATGGACTGGGAGCACCTATACAGGTTTTTACCCAGTCTTCCAAACTGGAATACCTTTAATTCTACCATTGTCCATTTCTGACATTCATTGTGTAAACTAACAAGTCTCTCATTTTTGCCAATAAAAACTCATTTTTGACATTCACTATCTTAATTCACAAAGCCTCAGGTGATGCTAGAGATGTGAAGAGCCAACAGCTTTCTGATATGTTTCCAGCTGACCACCCCCTGAGGCTGAATTTTCTATTAAAGCAACTTAATGCCCTGAGAATTAAGCTTCAACTCATCCGAACTCATGTTTCTGTTCTCAGTGTCAAGCTCTTTTCAAGTAACTTATGGACGTTGTAAAACAAACTCATGCCCTTAACTGCTACTCTGTAAAACATGTCATTTAGATTTTTAAAAATTGATAAACTATAAAGTACCTGTATTATTATTATTTTTTTTGACCAGGAAATCTTATACTCATAGTCCAGGCAAGAAACTAACAGATAATGATGACCAGCTTTTGTTATGGGCAAGACATTGCACTGAGAGCTTCATATCTTTGTTGTTTAGTCGCTAAGTTGTGTTTGACTCTTTTGTGACCCCATGGACTGTAGCCCGCCAGGCTCCTCTGTTTGTGGGATTCCAGATAAGAATACTGGAGTGGATTGCCATGTGCTCCTCCAGGGGATCTTCCTGTCCCAGGGATTAGACCCACGTCTGTCTCCCGAATTGGCAGGTGGGTTCTTTACCACTGAGCCAATGAGGAAGCCCAGAGGGGTTCAGATATATCTGCTCATTTAATCTTCAAAATCAATAGATGAGTGAGATGTCATTAACTGACACCGCTTTACAGTAGAGATGAGTCTTAGAGAGATGTGATTCTAATCTCAGAGCTCAGAACTGATATATGTGTTTTCATGGTCTGGATCTCCAGGGTGGGAAAGCTTGAAAGCCCTGAAATTATGCTCAAAATGTGCATCTGTGGACATCTGTGTTGTTCATGTTGTTTCTGGGTATAGCTTCCCAGGTGGCTCAGGGGTTAAGAATCCACCTACCAAGGCAGGAGATTAGGAGACATAGCTTTGATCTCTGGGTTGGGAAGATCCCCTGGAAGAGGGCATGGCAACCCACTCCAGTATTCTTGCCTGGAGAAACACTTGGACAGAGGAGCCTGGCGGGATACGGTCCATGGGGTCGAAGAGAGTTGGACATGACTGAGCACACAGCCTGATGGGGGCTGGGAGGGCATTGGTAACAGTCTATGACTTTGAAGGGGGTCTCCAAGGCTTTCACCACGGGGTCTGAATCAGTTCAGCCAGGATCCAGCTGCCCATTGTAAGTCATCTTCCTAATGGAGGCTCGAAGCAGATGCTTCATTTCCTCTTCCACAGACAGACATATTGAGCTGGGTCTTTTAATCTAAAAACTCAGCATCATTGTCCTAATTTATGGAAAATATGTCAGGTAAGAAAAATCACACTCATAAGAAGTCAATTGATTCTTTGTATTTCCTAGTGTAGGACCTTACTCAATAAATGGGATGGCTCCTCACAGGTGAAATATAAAAACCCAGGTCTTTTTCTTACCATTTGTTAAGGAAATGGACTTGAAGGAATTTTCCTGATAATGACCTTGCAATCCTTCCAGACCTGAAGGGATTCTAACTTTATATGGTTCCTGGCTATTTGAAAAAATAACATATTCCCATATTTATTTATACCACAGCAAAACGATTATGTTTGCCTTCCTTTGGTGAGGTATTGACAGAACAGATAATTGAGATATCTTACTGTCACTAAGGGCTTCCCTGGTGGCTCAGATGACAAAGAATTCACCTGCAATGCAAGAGACCTGGGTTTGATCCTGCAGTCAGGAAGATCCCCTGGAAAAGGAAATGGCACCCCACTCTAGTATTCCTGCCTGGAGAACCCCATGAACAGAGGAGCCTGGTGGGCTATAGTCCATGGAGTTAGAAAGTGTCAGACACGGCTAAACAACTAAGCATGCACTGTCACTAAAAATCAAACTGACTTCAAAAAGAAGACAAGTAGAAATAGAGGAAGTAACCTTTTTGAAAAAGTACTTTATCCTTCTATCTTCCTTCTGAGGTCTCTTGAGTCTTCCTGAAACAGTATTTCAGGAATTAGTACAAAAAGAAAATATATGGTTTCTTTGATCTTTTCCCAAGTTACACACATTTATCTTAAAAATTGCCCAAGATTTTTTTTTATAGAAAAAAGTGTAAAGATTTTGCAAAAACTTGAAGCATATTGCCCAGCAATCCACTACCTTACCACCTGGCTTATACTCTAGAAAAGAGTATAAGTAAATGCCTGACTGTCCTTTGAGGCTCATCAACCCCTTATACCAAGAATTCCTGTGAATACTGGAGGTTTGCTCCTTATAATATGAGAATTTGGTTATATTAATGCAGAAATTCATGAATTTCCTACTCTAATACTGGGATGTGCAGAATTGAAAACTATTTCGGGTTAGTAGATCAGACCTGAGAGAGAAATTGGCGTGGAAATCGATTTTTCCAAAGCCTCCACATTTCAAATGCAAAACTGCTTTTTATCTGGTTACTTCTGGGGAAATAACAGCTGGGAGGTAATGAATGGGAAGAGACATGGAGATACCTAGGCTCTGTGTTGGCGCTAATTCCCCCGCCACCACCAGCCCAGGGGATGCTGGTCCTGAGTCTGAGCTCCAGGGAAAGGTCTCCTCCTACAGTTAGCCCGTGGCTAGTAGGCATCAGGGTCACTTGCTCAGGGGTTTTCGTGGTTGTTGCTGCTTCATGCACATCCTCTTGATCCCCAACTTCCTTGGGACCCTCAGTCCCTACACATACGTGAACCCCAGCAAAAAGGGAGACATTTCAGGCTGGAAGACAGCAAGACGGCCTTTCAAAATGAATGGCTTCCTCCTTCTTCCCACACTTAGAGCATCTCCATTCCCCACTATGTCTCCTCTAAGTATTTCATTTCTGTTTATACCCAAGCTCCACAACTAGACTGTAAATTCCATGAGACAGAAGCCTTTATCTCGCCTTTCTCATGCGTTATTTCAGCCACAAGCTGTGAATACAGCAGACACCCACTGAGTACTGGTAGGTTAATTCCTCCCTTTGATGTGGCAGGAGGTTTTGTGCATATTGTATTTTCCTTAGCAGATGGAAAGCTTCATGAGGACGGGAAGTATGTATGAATCATTTTTGCATCTTGTACAATATCCAATTTAATTATCTATCAGAATAAGTGGAGAGACTGCAACAGATAAGGAAGTGATGAGTGGATCGAATTGAGGCAGACTGCACCAGATCAATTTCTAATTTTGAGAAATGGGGAAGGGGCGGTTTTTAGTTTTTCTTCCTGTCGTGGGAGTATTTCCCTGACGTGGTTTGATCATGTTTGTCTCTCGGAACACTTTCTTCATTTGACTTTCTTGCTTCATCCTGTCCCTCCCCAGCCTCTGCAGGGTTGTAGGTTAGCTACCCTCAAGAAGGAGAGCTCAGCCTGGGGGGAGAATCTCCTGGACGTACTCTTACATCTACGCTGAATTCCTTGGGGTGCTTATAAATACATTGTTCAATTTAAAAAAAATTTCCTACCGAAAAAGACCGCTTCTTTTAAAAAAAGAAAAACCTGGTTTAAATCTCCAGTTTCCCCCATCTCCACTTAACACGTCCACAACAAAACTTGTGAGTCCCCGACCCTCAGATCACCTCCCCGCACCCCACCGCGCTGCTGTGGTCCTCACCTCAGTAAATGGCAACTCGGCACTTACTTCTCAGGACGAAGCCTTGGGATCACCTTTCACTCTTCTTTCTCTCATTCTGCATGTCCTCTCCTTAGAGAATCTTGTTGGTTTTTACCTTCAGAAGAGAGAAAAACTGGGCCGTTCTGTCCCCTCTGCCACCTCCACCCCCACTGTCTCCACACTGTAAACTCCTGAAGGTGCAGACCTGGTCTGTTTTGTTCGTCTCTGTATCTTCAGTTCCTGAAACATTGCTGGGCACATAGTAGGTGGTCAGTCACTATTTAATGAGTAAATCTCTTCCCTGGATGTTTGCAGTAATCCCTTAACTCTGGATTTCTCAACCTTGGCACGACTGACGTTTGGAGCTGGATAACTCTCTGTTGAGGGGGCTTCGTGTGCAGTGCGGGAGGGCTGGCAGTGTCCCTGACCGGCCCTCCCCCAGCTGCCAGGCGTCCACGCCCCTCCTCCCCAACTTGATGACCTAAACCTGTGTCCAGATGCTGTCGAGTGTCCACTATGGGGGCAGAACCACTGCCCTGGCCGGTCTTCCCCTTGCCTGCCCGTCCCCTGCAGTCCCCGAGTAGCCAGAGTGACTGGAAAACTGTCAGTCAAACCGCGGCTTCCTGTTGACTCAGAGTGAAATCCCAACGCTTCACAGCACCTGCAAGTCCTCTGTCTTCCCTGACCCCGGCCCTGCCCACTGCAGCCCTGTCTCAGACCCAGCCCTGCCGGTCTCTGGACACACCAGGCACGTTGCTGCCTCGAGACTTCACCCACAGCCATCCCACAGCCTGAGATGCTGCTCTTGGGCTCCCTCTGGAGCCTGTGGAGCTTCTGTTCTATCCTCAGCTCCTACCCCTCCCTTTCTCTGTGCCTCTGCTGTTCTCACCGCCTCTTCACAGACAGATGCGCCCAGAATGGTGCTGGGTGTTGGGTGAATGGCCATGGATGGGTGGGTGGACACTGGGACTGCTTCTGTCCCGGGTCCTCCCCCACCTTCTGTCTTTGGCTCACGCCTAAGTCTTGCCAAGTCACTCCCTGGTTCTGTTTCCTCGACTCTGAAATATGACCAGAATTCAACAAATGGAATAAAATAAAGAACACGGAACAACCGGAAGCCTCGCGGGGAATACCTTCCAGAACCCGGTCCCTTTGTGTCCCCCCATACCATGTGCGTGCTCAGCCATGTCCGACTCTTTGCAACCCTGTGGACTGTAGCCCACCAGGCTCCTCTGTCCGTGGGACTCCCTAGGTAAGAATGCTGGAGCAGGTTGCCATTTCCTTCTCCAGGTGATCTTCCCCACCCAGGGATCGAACCCAGGTCTCTTACATCTCCTCCGTTGGCAGGCACGTTCTTTACCACTAGTGCCACCTGGGTTTTTGTGTCCCAGGATTTGGGTTTATTTGGAGTCATCAGCACAGCTTAGTGAGTGTGGAGGTGCATTGCCAGGGTCCATCCAGTCATCCTCTGACTCCAAGTGTGCTCATGGGCAAGGACATCTTCTATCTGTGCCCCAAGCCCTAACCTCTGACATGGGATGATGACATGACAGAATTCCCAGGGCTGATGTGAGGATTAAGGGACTGAATCACACATGTAAAGTGTTTAGCCAGGTAGTGAGTCCTGGATAAATACTTGTTCCAAGTCTGTGTATATGAGAATTTGGTGCCTGGTAATAAGATGAGCTTCCAAAACTTTCTGTAAAACCTTTGTTCAGTTAGTCTACAGGCATTGACAGCATGCCATGTGCCGTGTTGTTCCAGGTGCTGGGGAAATGGGTCAAATAAAACAAACCAGGTCCCTGTCTTCTTGGAGTTTGCATCCTGTTTTGAGGATATAGCCAACAAGTAAATAAACAAAAAAAGATCAGATGGTAGTAAGTGCTATGATAAAAATAAAATAGGGTGATGGGGGAGAACGGCTACCTGTATAAGTATGGCTGAGTCCCTTTGAGTATCACCGGAAATGACCACAACATTGTTAATCGGTATACTCCAATACAAAGTAAAAAGTTTAAAATTTGGAAAAAAAAAAGAAAAAAACCAGCATGATAACATGGTGAGGGATGAAGGGAGAGAGTTGCTTTAGGTTTCATGATCTGGACAAGTACCTTCGAAAGGCAGTTTTTGTGCTGTTTTTTGCATGACAGCGAGGTAGGAGCCAGGCAAACACCAGGGTGTCAGGATTTCCCAAGGACAGTAGCCAGCTCAGGGGGAGCCCTAAGCAGGGGTGGAGCTTCACGTATCTGAGGATCAGAAAGAAGGCCAGCGTCAGTGGAGTGGGTAGAATGAGGGTGATGGGGCGACTGGGAGGGAATGAAGTCAGAGAGACGGAGTCGGGGGGCACCAGAGACCACAGTAGAGGGATTGGCTGTTTTGTTCAAGGGTTGGGGACTCACTGGAAGGTTTATAGCAAGGAGATGGCACTTTCCAAAAGTTTCTCTGGCTACTGGGTAGGGAACAGACTGCAGAGGGGCACGAATAAAAATTGGGGCTCCCAAGCGGCACTGTGACAAGGAAAGCATGTGAGCAGTGGGTGCGATGAGGGCGGAGGTCCTGTCTGTGAGACGCTCAGAGGCTCTCAGCCCTCCCGTGTTCAGGAGGTGTCAGTGCCCAGTGAGGCTGTGGCACAGGTACCTGATATGTCCTCTTGACCCCGAGGGAGCTAGACTTAGCACTTCCGGCCCCTTGCCTTTTTTCTCCCAAAGAAAAATTTTTTTAAATTTACTTCCTTTTAATTGGAGGATAATTGCTTTACAATATTGTGTTGGTTTCTGCCATACATCTGCCATGAATCAGCCACAGGTATCCATATGTCCCCTCCCTCTGGAGCCTCCCTCCCACCTCCAACCCCTAAGAAGATTTCCATGTAAAATTATAACGTGATCAGTATCAGGAAAAGAGTGAAGCTAGACTCCTTTTACTTCTAGAACTTTCTCCCATGGCTCCCAGGACTGATAAGAAAATAAACCAAATAGTGTTGAATCTAAAGGGAGAAAAAAGCATCTTTAAATCATTGACCAAGAATTCTGTGCTGACAATGGGTTTGTTCATTAAAGAGCAAGTTTTTGACAGTGACAATAACTACATGCAGAAAACGTTTGTTTTAAGAATCTTGAAAAAAAATACACAGAGACTTCTTCTAAAGGTTATAAGCAGAAAGACTGCTTGTTCTCCCTATTTTATAACTTCTCTTCTGAATAACAGTGTACTTTTCACATTTAATAAACAGTCACTGGGTTGGAAGGATTTCTTTTCTGGATCTAGTAGTGGTGGTGGTTTGGTCACTAAGTCATGCCCTACTCTTGCGAGCCCATGGGCGGTAGCCTGCCAAGTTCCTCTGTTCATGGGATTTCCCCCTAGTAGAACAAAGGCCAAAGGGATTTTTTAGTTTTGGTTTGGTTCGGTTTGTACGGGCTTCCCTGATGGTTCAGATGGTAAAGAATTTGCCTGAAATGCAGGAGACCTGGGTTTGATCCCTGGGTCAGGAAGGTCCCCTGGAGAAAGGAACGGCTACCCACTCTAGTATTCTTGCCTGGAAAATTCCATGGACAGAGGAGCCTGGCAGGTTACCGTCCATGGGGTCACAAAGAGTCAGACATGACTGAGTGACTTTCACTTTCATATGAGGGTTTTTGTTGTTGTTGTTCTGTTCTAATTTACACCACTATTTATAGACCAGCCATTTTGTATACTTAGAATACTTTCCAAAGTTCAGGGAAGAGGTCCAGTGGAGTTTCTAGAGGTCTTCTCCTCTCTGGCTCTTGAGACAAAGTGAACAGCTGCTGATCTCTGAAGCAGTGGTCTTTGATCAGCTCACGTCAGAGGCATCGCCCATTTGTCCCTATAACATCACTTACTGGGCAGCCAGGATGAGAGTTGTCAGGTCAAATACAAAAGTTCAATTTGAATTTAAGATTTTTAAAAGTGAATCATATTTTAGTATAAGTGTGTCCCCAACTTGACAAGGCAGAAATATGTCCTCTTGACCCCGAGGGAGCTAGACTTAGCACTTCCGGCCCCTTGCCTTTTTTCTCCCAAAGAAAAATTTTTTTAAATTTACTTCCTTTTAATTGGAGGATAATTGCTTTACAATATTGTGTTGGTTTCTGCCATACATCTGCCATGAATCAGCCACAGGTATCCATATGTCCCCTCCCTCTGGAGCCTCCCTCCCACCTCCAACCCCTAAGAAGATTTCCATGTAAAATTATAACGTGATCAGTATCAGGAAAAGAGTGAAGCTAGACTCCTTTTACTTCTAGAACTTTCTCCCATGGCTCCCAGGACTGATAAGAAAATAAACCAAATAGTGTTGAATCTAAAGGGAGAAAAAAGCATCTTTACAATCATTGACCAAGAATTCTGTGCTGACAATGGGTTTGTTCATTAAAGAGCAAGTTTTTGACAGTGACAATAACTACATGCAGAAAACGTTTGTTTTAAGAATCTTGAAAAAAAATACACAGAGACTTCTTCTAAAGGTTATAAGCAGAAAGACTGCTTGTTCTCCCTATTTTATAACTTCTCTTCTGAATAACAGTGTACTTTTCACATTTAATAAACAGTCACTGGGTTGGAAGGATTTCTTTTCTGGATCTAGTAGTGGTGGTGGTTTGGTCACTAAGTCATGCCCTACTCTTGCGAGCCCATGGGCGGTAGCCTGCCAAGTTCCTCTGTTCATGGGATTTCCCCCTAGTAGAACAAAGGCCAAAGGGATTTTTTAGTTTTGGTTTGGTTCGGTTTGTACGGGCTTCCCTGATGGTTCAGATGGTAAAGAATTTGCCTGAAATGCAGGAGACCTGGGTTTGATCCCTGGGTCAGGAAGGTCCCCTGGAGAAAGGAACGGCTACCCACTCTAGTATTCTTGCCTGGAAAATTCCATGGACAGAGGAGCCTGGCAGGTTACCGTCCATGGGGTCACAAAGAGTCAGACATGACTGAGTGACTTTCACTTTCATATGAGGGTTTTTGTTGTTGTTGTTCTGTTCTAATTTACACCACTATTTATAGACCAGCCATTTTGTATACTTAGAATACTTTCCAAAGTTCAGGGAAGAGGTCCAGTGGAGTTTCTAGAGGTCTTCTCCTCTCTGGCTCTTGAGACAAAGTGAACAGCTGCTGATCTCTGAAGCAGTGGTCTTTGATCAGCTCACGTCAGAGGCATCGCCCATTTGTCCCTATAACATCACTTACTGGGCAGCCAGGATGAGAGTTGTCAGGTCAAATACAAAAGTTCAATTTGAATTTAAGATTTTTAAAAGTGAATCATATTTTAGTATAAGTGTGTCCCCAACTTGACAAGGCAGAGAAGGCAATGGCACCTCACTCCAGTACTCTTGCCTGGAAAATCTCATGGATGGAGGAGCCTGGTGGGCTGCAGTCCATGGGGTCGCTACGAGTCGGACACGACTGAGGGACTTCACTCTCACTTTTCACTTTCATGCCTTGGAGAAGGAAATGGCAACCCACTCCAGTGTTCTTGCCTGGAGAATCCCAGGGATGGGGAAGCCTGGTGGGCTGCCATCTATGGGGTCACACAGAGTCGGACACGACTGAAGCGACTTAGCAGCAGCAGCAGCAACATCACAAGGGCAGATAATAGTCATTTATTTGAAATTAAAACTGAACTGGGCACCCAGTCTGTGCTCTTATTTGATTAAGTGGCATCTTGAGCCATGGTTGGGGCTGCGTGGGAAGCATTCCCAGCAGCAGCAGACGCTCATGCCACATATCTGCTGCCTCCTTGAGCCTGTCCATCTCTGCTCACCTGCTCTTCTCTACCCAGCTGGTCTTGCCAACACACAGCAAGAGGCTGTTGTCACTGGAGTGAGCAACTCTCTCTCTTTACCATCTTTCTTGTGTCTCAGACTCCCATGTCTGTATTTAGGACATTCCCTCCTTCTCTGCCTGTAATAGAAGCCATTATCCATCTATCTGTCCGTTCATCTGTTTATCCATCCATCCATCCATTCATCTATCCATCCATCCATCTATATATCCATCCATCCATTCATTAATCTATCCATCTAGCCATCCATTTATTCATCCATCCATCCATCTATCCAACCATTCAATAAGTATTTGCAGAACATCTTTTAAGTACCAGGCATCGTGCAATAAAGCCGTGATCTCTCTGGGGACACGTCATGTGAACAATTAATGGTCTGTCTTGGAGCTAACTTCTTGAATGCAGCTGTTGTGAAGAACAGAGCAGCTCTGATCCCAGCATCTCTGGACCTTTCCAGGTGAGTCTGCATACCTCAGATGTTACCAGTCTCCCTGGCACTAGTCCTGTGAAATGGAGTATTCCATTGTATGAGTCAGGGAAGGCTACTTGTATCAAATAGACCTCAACGTGTGTAGTCACACGAGAAGTTGGCTTCTTGTTCAGGTAGTACTCTCGGGCAGGCGCAGAGGTTGGTGGGCACCCCAATTCAGCACAGTTATTCAGGGGCTTGGCTTGGCAGAGTTCTCCCTCTTTACCAGGTCAGTGGTCATTTCTAAGCTTGCCCAGATTCATCATCATTCCAGCCAGCTCGGAGAGCATGGTGGCATGTGTGGGAGACTCTGAAGACCCACTTTGGAAGAGGCTCACATCGCTTGTACTCAGATCCCTTAGCTACTAGCCACATGGCCACGCCTAGTTGCAGGGGATGCCAGGCAGTGTGTGCCCAGTAAGATGATTAGAACAAGAATTTGGTTAACTTCTCTGAACCTCAGCTTCCTCATCTATGAAATACTCCAACGATGTTCCTCAAAGTTGGTTGATAAAATATCTGCTGAAACCCACTGTTGGCAGGTCTGACAACAGTCCCTGGTATCCCTTCCCTGATGTCAGACCTCCCTACACCCCACCACTCTGTGGGTGAAGGAGAACTGAGCCCTGTTCTGTTTCCCCAACCTGCCTGCTTCTTGGTTCTGCCCTTTTAACCTGCTGCTGAGACCGAAGACCCTTCATCTGACTCCAGCAGTGCGTTGACTGGCTGGTGTCTTGGGAATGTTGAGTGCCTTTCTCTATAGAAGCAGCTGTAGGTGGGGTGGTTAGATGCCCACCAAAGCCCAGCCCCCATCTTCTGGCCTAAGGGGTGGGCTGCAGGGCCTGGGCAGTTCCCGTAGCAGCATCTCAGGAGGCTCAGCAGCAGGGAGTGGGGGTGGAGTACAGAGTCCCCTGCCCCCAACCACCAAAGCTTTGTGAGTGGCTGGTTCCCATGGCAACTGTGGGGTGGCCTTCACAACAGCCAGGAACTGTGGCCCTGGCTAGAAGCTGACAGTGAGTAAGCCAGGAGCTGCCTGTGGCCGCAACGTGGAGCAGGGCGCCTTTCAAGCCAGGCTGTTTCCATTGCCAGAAGGCCCTGAATAGCTCTGTTTCTGTCTCATTGAAAGAAATATTTACTGAGCATCTGTATGCCAGACACTGTTGTGGGTGCTTAGAACAGGGTCACTGGCGCTGGCTTGGCAGGGCTCCTGGCCTGGAGGGGTCGTTGGACAAATCTTCACGCAGAGGAGCAGTGCCCATGTGACCCAGGCAGGAAGGAGTGGATGGGAAGACTCTGGGAAGATGAGAGGCAAGAGGATGAACAGGTTTCAGGAGGAAAGAGGAAGATTTGGCCTAAACAGCACCTTCAGGGCTTCCCTGGTAGCTCAGTGGTAAAGAATCCGTGCAGGGAACATAGGATCGATCCCTGGGTTGGGAAGATCCCACATGCTATGGAGCAACTAAGCCCGTGCACCACAGTGATTGAGCCTGTGTTCCAGAGCCCAGGAACCGCAACTCCGGAAGCCCAGGTGCTGCAACTGCTGAAGCTGAAGCACCCTAGGAAGCCTGAGTGGCCTGGAGTCTGTGCTCCACAACAAGGGGAGCCACCGCAAGGAGGCTGTGTGAGGAGACAGCTTATTAACAAGGCCAGGTGCGGATCTTCTGTCCTCTGGAGACTGGAATAGGGTTCTGCTGGCTTCTCCACTGGGCCATCTTTCCATCCCTCACCTGTGTGGCCCTGATGGTTAAATGTCATCCCTAGGGCCACTTGCATCCTCTTCACCCGCTGAGCCTCCACCTGGAGTGGCCACTGATTGGACAGTGACCACAAGCATTTCAAGCTTGAGTTCTTTGTCCTTGACGGTAGCATCTCACCAGAGCGTCCCAGGTAGCAGGTGAAGGTGGATTTGTGTGCTTTGTCTTTTTTCTCTGCACACTTTGGGTTCTTAATAAATGCAGTAAATTCCCAAGCAGGGCCCCTCAAACTCAATTTCGTAAGATGCAGGCTTGTGTTATAATTGGGTAGGTGGAATGATCAGGTGAGCTTGGTGCCAAGGGCAAGAAATCTATCACCCCTCTCTCTAGAGCCACCTGATCTTCCATTATGGTAGGTGTGTTATCTTGGGACTTCATTATGTATGGAATAAAGGCATCATCTCTGCTGAGTGCAGAGCGAGCAAACTCTACCTACAAATCTTGCAGACACAGCGTGGTGATGAGAGATTCAGAAGGTCGGGTCATGGATCAAGCTGGGGAGGTGGTCGTGGGGAAAGTCCCAACCTCAGCACTACACGGGGCCTGTGCCTTGAGCATGGTGTCCATGGGTGGGTGTAGCTGCCTCTGGTGCCCACCGGCCGAGCCCTGGGGTCAAGCAGTGGAGGTGTTGAGCCCTCACACTGGCAGCCCTCAGGACAGTGCCTGGACGCCCCCTCCCCCAGGTGCCCTCCTCAATCCGGGCAGGCCTCCTGGATCTCATCACACCACAGCTGCCTGGCAGCCTGGACGCAAGAGCAGAGAGTGGCCTGGTTCCCATCGCTGGAGTGCTGAGTCGGCCTGTAATCATTGTCAGAGGGCACATTCCAGGTCCGTGGTTTAAGAAGAGAGCACACTTCTGTCTATAATCGAGGAGCCATCCCCCTCTGGGTGTTTAATGCTTCTCTGAGGCTCAGCACCTCTCTTCCTCCGGTCTAGACCTGACCATCCGGCTCTGATTTCAACACAGGCTGGCAGGATGCTGGGAGGTGCATGGGGCCCCCTTCTCCCCCCACCACCTCGCCAGTTTGGATCTGCCTCCGATCTTAAACATGCAGATGTGGCCAGATGAATGTGCGCCATGTGGATTCCCCAGGGAGCGCAGGACTCTGCGTCTTTGCTGAAAACACCCAATAAACCGCGGGCCTCAAGTCTCTGTGGTTTCAGGGCAGGGCTTGAATGTAGCCCCCTTCAGCTTGCCAGGGTGCCTCTGACCACATCACTGCTCGCGGTCCACGCAGACGACTCCCTGAAGCCCCAGAAGGGAGCAGAGGCGGGTCCAGTTTGCTCTTCGAGTGCTGGGTGGGTTCTCTGCAGTAAGCACTCTGCTCTGTGTACCAGGTGACATGGGGACCACCTGTCACCAGGGGTAGGGAGCAAATGAGCTGTAGATCCCAGCCAGGCATCCACTCACCCATGGGAGGCTCTGAAAGCTCACTGGCTGGGGTTCAGGGTACACCCTGGCATGAAAGGAAGAGTCTGTCTGAGTGCAGTGAACACTTTTCTAGGTTATAGCCAGCCCAGTGGTAACAGCCAGCTATCCCATAATGAAGTGCTGAGAGAATTTCTATCGGCCAGAGAGCCAGAAAATGAAGGCCTGCGTGTTAAACGGCTTCACCAAAGAGGAGATGTGTGTTGGAGCTACAAGGAGGTTGTGTGGTCCCTGGGCTGGGCTGACTCACGCTCAGAGGGCAGCCTTTGAGGCAATGGACACATGCGCAGCCGGCCAGCCAGCCACAAGTCACGGCCGCTCCCGGCGCTCAGGAATCTGGGGTCAATTAGGGATCCACGGTGCCAGAGCATCTAAAACAATTGCAGACAGCAGGGCGGGCTCTGCTGTAACAGCAGAGGAATGCAGAATGCACGGGTACAATTGGGCCGTCCCTAAAGTAAATCAATGTTCTTCCCGCCCCCACTCCCATCCTGCAAGGCCTTTTTCTCCATGAGCAGGATTGCCCGTGGCTAAGTCTGAGCCACTGGTCTGTAAACGACCACCAACTCCATCACTTACCCTTTGCCGTGGGTGCAGAAGTCATAGTCATTTAGGGGAGATGTCTGTCAGCCTCGGAAGGGCCACTGATAACTCTCCTCCTCTCATTTCACCCACATGGGATGTTGTTAAGCTAGAGGTGTCTGTGATTCTTTGACCAGAATGTGAGGTCTTTATTTGTCTCTGCTGTGGTTTTTCATTGCTGTGTCAGCTGTTATCTCCATGGAGGGGGCTGAGTTTCCAAGGCAGACTGACTCAGGGAAGTGGAAGGTAAGTGGAGTCACTTGGCAGAGCTCAGGGGCAGTGGGACACAACCTGGACACCCAGGCGGTGACACCTAGGAGATGTCACTATTATTTCTGGTGCACAATTTGGGGCATATTTCGGCAGCTGAGCACCCATTCAATTCACAGCTCCCAGCATGTGAGGTGGGCTTGGGAAGGGGTCATCCCAAGCAAAGGCTCAGAAGACAGGCTAGACTTTGCTTCTTCCCATCAGAATCCAACATTGAAATAATGCGTTCAAGCTCCTGTTTTATAACTGGGTCAAGACTCAGTTATACTTGGTTATAAATAGCCAGTGCTCAGTATCACGAGTGTTATTTCAATTTGCACTTAGTGAAACATTTAGTATTTACCAGGAAAGATGAAAGGCAACAACAAGAAAGATAAACCCGAGATGACTCTACAACCTCTTGTGAATACTAGGGTTTGCGGTCCATATGGAGGTTGGCAGTCGTGAGCTGCCTTTGCCAGAGAGGAGTTAGCACATAGGATTTAGAGCAGATGTCAGATTTCCCCATTCTTGAAGTCCATCCTACAAATCTTAATTCAGTCCAATGGAGCAAGTACCATTAAGGCAAGTCTCTGTCTTATAGTCAGACCCATAAGTGATCCTAATACACTGATCTCATCCTGTTACTCAAAAACCCTTTAGCAGGCCGCTCAAATGCCCTTAGTGCAAAGCCTTGGCTTCAGGTAGCTTTCAGGCCCTACAGGACCTCTGCACCCAGCCTGCCTCCCCACCGTCCCCAGAAATCACTGGGGCCCTGCTGAGCTGCTCCCTACAGTCCCCCAGCTGCCAGCCTCTGGGAGGACCAGTCTCCGTGCTGAGAAACTTCTTCCTTCACCCCCTACCCCCAGCTGTCTACATCCTATCCACCCATAATGGCCAACTCACATTCCTTCCATCTTGACTTCTTCCCCAGTTTCACTCTTTTGCATGAACCTGGTGGAATGGTAGAATTTCTCCACCATTTTACTTTTTCTTTTTTTGGCTGCACTGCTTGGCATGTGGGAATCTTAGTTCCCCGACCAGGAATTGGACCCACACTCTCTGCATTGGAAGTACAGAATCATAAACACTGCGCCACGAGCAATGTCCCCTCCACCATTTACATTTAAACTCTCTCAAACAGGAACTTCTGCGGTTGGTTTAGACTGGGCATGTATCCAGTTCCCTCTGCAGATTGTACTCCTTGAGGGTCACCAGCAGCTATGTCCTGTGGGCAGTGTCCTCAAAGCAGGAGAAAGGGCAAGGGGCAGAAAGTCTAGGGTCCAGTCTCTGCTGTGGGACCTTGGGCCCATTCCCCACTCTCTGGGGGTGTTCCCGGCTCCCCCACCTGCTGCACCCTCCCCTAGTCTGCCTGGTGGCCTCAGCTGTCTGTCGTTTATAGTTCAAGACTCACCTAATTAGATTCCCCAGTAAGCTCCAGTCTCCCTCCTCTGGGTCCCCTCCCATCCTGGGCACCCCCTTCATTGGTCTTGGCCCCCTGCTGGCTGGCTTTGCTGTGCTGTCCACCTCCCCACCCCCTCCATTTGTCAAGAGCTCCCAGATTCCTCTTGGGTCCCCGGTGTTACTGCAGGGCATGGTGTCCAGGAAAGACCTAACGCAGCTTATTTCATGAATATGAGGTGAATCTGCTTACCCCACAGGACGATGGTGGTGGTTTAGTTGCCCAGTCGTGTCCAGCTCTTTGCAACCCTGTAGCCCTCCAAGCTCCTCTGTCCATGGGATTCTCCAGGCAAGAATACTGGAGTGGGTTGCCATTTCCTCTCCAACCTCACAGGATAAGATCTCTCAAATAAATAACAATGAAATAATAATTCTATGATAATAGCAAGTAACAAAATGGCTTTGTATTTGCCGCGTGTCTCATCTGACAGCGCAGTCCATGAGGTAAAGACCATTGTTCTTGCATCATAAAGACGCTTGGATTAAATCATAATAAATCACCACAAACCCAGTGGCTTGTAACAGTACACATCCATTACCTTGTTTGTGGTCCTAGATGCCAGAAGTCTAAAGGCAAGGTGTCGGCAGGGCTGCAGTCCTGAGTGATCTGAGGAGAATCCATCTCTTGCTTTATCCAGTTTCTAGAAGCTGCCTGTGTTCCTCGGCTCACAGTTATGTCACTCCAACTGCAAGCTTCCCTCACCTCATCTCTTGGGACTGACTCGAACCCCCAGCCTTCCTCTTGCAAGGACCCTGGTGATGATGCTGGGTTCATCTGGATACATCAGGATTATCTCCATCTCAAAATCCTTAACCATATTTATGAAGTCCCCTTTCCCCTGTGAGGTCACCTAGTCACAGTTTCCAGGAATTAAGACAGGGGCATCTTATGGGAGCCATTACTCTGCCAACCACAATGAGGAAACCGAGAAATACAGAAGCAATTCTGTGGAAGAGTGCTAAGTGTAAAGCATTTTGTAAGCAGGAGATTATAATAGTGTTGCTCATAGCATCAAGCATGTGGGAGATATTCAATTAACACTTTGAAGTGGAAGTGATTCCTTTAAAGTGAAGTGTCCCAACATCTATTAAAGTGCCTGTTTGAAGATTTTAACATTTAGTTTTCTAATCTTGCAAAATGATTTTTGAATTCTAAAATTCTAGGGTCTTTTTATTCTCATTTTATTATGATCTTGTGAACATTAGGTTTTCACTTTGCTCTTGCTTATTCCTTAGATGATCTTTGTGAGGCAATGTAACCTTATTTACTATCTGAAAAGCAAAGTCATCTATCTTTCAGTGAGTCAATATCGCATTAAGATCACAATGAAAGCAATGATCACACACTTTCTGTCACATAATATGGATTGAAAATACACAGTCTCTCTTTCCAGGCCAAATCTCATGACGGAGGTGCCTGGTAGGCTGCAGTCCATGGGGTCGCTAAGAGTCAGACACGACTGAGTGGCTTCACTTTCACTTTTCACTTTCATGCATTGGAGAAGGAAATGGCAACCCACTCCAGTGTTCTTGCCTGGAGGATCCCAGGGACAGGGGAGCCTGGTGGGCTGCTGTCTATGGGGTCGCACAGAGTCAGACATGACTGAAGTGACTTAGCAGCAGCAGCATGCATACATTTGGGCTTCCCTGGTGGCTCAGATGGTAAAGAATCTGCCTGCAATCCTGGAGACCCGGGTTCAATCCCTGGGTCAGGAAGATCCCCTGGAGAAGGGAATGGCTACCCACTCCAGTATTCTTGCCTAGAGGATCCTGTGGGCAGAGGAGACTGGCGGGCTACAGTCCATGGGGTCACAAAGAGTCTAAGCGACTAACACTCAGTTTTCACTTCCATGCATACATTCATCTGCCGTTTGGCATCTATGGGGTGTCTTTCATGCACCAAGTCCTGGAGGACGTATGTGAGGAGCACTGATGGGCATGAGTTCCATCCTCTGACGAGCTTGCAGTTCACAGAGGAGAACAAATGGACAAATGTGCAATTATGATGCCGCACGAAAGGAGTATAAACCAGGAGGGAACTGCAGGCTGTACTCCTCACCAGGGGTGTCCAGGGAGCCCAGGTACTGAGACGTGTAAGAAGGAACTGTGAATGCAGATGTGGCTGTGAGCAATGCAGGGAACAGAGGCTGGAAGGGTCTCCTGTGGCTGACGAACCCTGAGGTCTGTGAGGAGCAGAGGGAGATGCCCAGGAGGGAGTGGGTATGGGGGGCAGGATGTGGGGGAGATGAGGGTGAAGTGGGGCCACCTCTTACAATTTGACTTTCTTGGTTCTGTACACTGCACATTGCCCTATTTGCTTTTGTCCCTGATGTCTTTCAAGCTTTTTAGTCTTAATAAATGCATACATTAAGATAAGATACAATGTGTTTGCCCAGGGGCACCCAGGAGGCATTAGAGGTTTAGCACTGACCTGGGGGATACATGGAGGTATCCCCACCAACATGAGCTTTCTCTCTAAGTCTCTGAGAGTAAGTTACTGATGAGGCTGCAGGGTTAAAAAGGGCTGCACCGGTTCCCTCTCTTTGTCGGTACAGCTCCCAACTTTGGCATCATCTTCAAACCCCTTCTCTTAGCAGATCATTTAACCTCTCTGAGCCTTCATTTCTTGGTGACAGTAATATGCATTCCCTCATCTATTGTAAGGATGAAAAGATTCAATACAGATGGTCCCCAGCTTACGATGTTTGGACTTAATGATTTTTCTTCTTTCATTCAGTAGCTCAGTCGCATCTGACTACCCAGGAGGCATTAGAGGTTTAGCACTGACCTGGGGGATACATGGAGGTATCCCCACCAACATGAGCTTTCTCTCTAAGTCTCTGAGAGTAAGTTACTGATGAGGCTGCAGGGTTAAAAAGGGCTGCACCGGTTCCCTCTCTTTGTCGGTACAGCTCCCAACTTTGGCATCATCTTCAAACCCCTTCTCTTAGCAGATCATTTAACCTCTCTGAGCCTTCATTTCTTGGTGACAGTAATATGCATTCCCTCATCTATTGTAAGGATGAAAAGATTCAATACAGATGGTCCCCAGCTTACGATGTTTGGACTTAATGATTTTTCTTCTTTCAGTTCAGTAGCTCAGTCGCATCTGACTCTGCGATCCCTATGGACTGCAGCATGCCAGGCTTCCCTGTCCCTCACTATCTCCCGGACTTTGCTCAAACTCATGTTCATTGAGTCGATGATGCCATCCAACCATCTCATCCTCTGTCGTCCCCTTCTCCTCCTGCCTTCAATCTTTCCCAGCATCTGGGTCTTTTTCAGTGAGTCAGCTCTTTGCATCAGGTGACCAAAGTATGGGAGTTTCAGCTTCAGCATCAGTCCTTCCAATGAATATTCAGGACTGATTTCCTTAGGATGGACTGGTTTGACTTCCTTGCTGTCCAAGGGACTTTCAAGTCTCTTTTTGTCTTTACGAGTGTGGGAAAGTGGGATGCTTTCCATAGAAACCAGTAGAAATTTTGAGCGTGGCTCTTTTCCTGAGCTAGTGATATGCGTGCGGGCCTCTCTCGTGATGCTGAGCAGGGGCAGCGACCACAGCTCCCCATCAGCCATGCGATCCACGGACTGACACACTCAGAGCTTTTCCAGACCCAGACAGTCACTTTGCTTTGCACTGTCAGTACAATATTTGATCAACTGCGTAAGATATCCAGCACTTTGTTATGAGACAGATTTAGTGTTTTGCCCACCTGAAGGCTGATGTAAGTGTTCTGAGCACGTTGAAGGTAGGCTGGGCTAAAACTGTAAGGTTAGGATACTAAACGCATTTTCATCTTAAGATATTTTCAATTTACAATGGGTTTACCCAGACATAACCCCACTGCAAGTCAAGGAAAATCTGTATATGTAAAGTTCCCAGCTCAGTGCATGCCTGGAGCTTAACAGGCACACAAGAAATATGCCAATCATTGGAAAATTGTGCCCAAGGGAAGCTTTAATTACAGTTCCTTTTTTTCTATCCCAACTCAAGGATTTGCTTCCAAGACAATTAACAGGCCACAGAATTCTGCCACCTCTCAGCTGCTGCTGATAGCCAACAGACTTCTGGAAGGGTCTCTCGAAGTGGGGACACTCAAGCAGGTGCCGGCGTGTGGCTCCACGGCTCCACGTGTATCCAGATTGGTGACCATTACACAAGACATGTGCTTAAATATTTACTACACGCAGAGTCCCCCCGGCACGGCAGGGCTCAGGAGAAAGTCCAACAAGCAAGACAGCTTTGGCATCAACCACTCCTCGCCTGGTGGAGCAGATGCCTTGACGGGAGGCATTGTCAACAGACAGGGCCACTGTTGCTTTAAAAAACTAACAACAATTATCGCCCCTCAAACTCAGGAATAAATATCAGGCATGACAGATCGGATGTCAAACGCAGGCAATTAGAATGGCTCCCTGGTACCATTTCACTGAATATTCCAGAATGTAAGTTCCTGGCGTAGATGCCTGGTGAGAATGCTATAGGCAAGGAGGGGGAGGAATAGACATGATTCAGCATCATCTCAGTGCTGCAGTAACTTCTTGTGATCACTGCTATTTCTCTCTTTTTAAAAAAATGTATTTATTTTATGTGAGGTTGTGCTGGGTCTTTACTGCTGTAGGGTCTTCTCTCTAGCTACTCCCTGCTGGCACACTGGCTTAGTAGTTCCACGGCATGTGGGATCATCCCAGATCAGGGATCGAACCTGTGTCTCCTGCATTGGCAGGCAGATTCTGCAGCTCTGAACCACCAGAGAAGCCCTCTTATTTCCCTTTTACAGAGAAGAAAGTCTCTGGCTCAGAGAAGGTGAGTAATGTACCCAAGGCCACCCAGAATGAGAGGCAAGGCCAGGGTTTGGCTCTTGGCTCCTGGCCTTTACAAACATGGCACAGAGGAAAGACTCATACAAGAAGAGTGTCCCAGCATCCTTTCGAAAGTCTCCTTGAGAACACGGGCCTCAAGAGCCGACTGGCTGGCCAAGAGGCCCTGGTTTTATTTGACAGTAAGAGGAAGGAAATTCCATCCACTAAAAGCAGCCCTGATCCTTAGGCCTCTCTGTCGGTTTCCTTCCGAGACAGTCATAGCAGTGTGTTCAGGGAGGTGGACAAGATAGGGCCAGAGCCAATGCCAAACAGGCAGCCAGGGGGACCATGGCCATTGCCAGGGTAACCGAAATCCGCGCTATCGAGGGATTTCTGGAAGGATTCGATTCTCTCTTGGATCCTATCCAGGAACATCGAGTGAAAGCAACATACAAGAAGGTTTCAGAGTTGGGAGGGGAGGCAGGTGCCACCTGCGGACTGCTGCATCTAGAGGGCATGCCCCCGGGGGCCCCTGCAGCCCAGGGAGCCCACATTTCTGCACCTGGAAGGAAAGTCTGCTCAGATGCTCATGGGAATCCAGGAGGGCAGCCTGTTTCAGGGGCCTGGAGACCTAAGGAAACCCTTTAGGTCTCTTCCCTGTATCACAGACCTGGGGCTCCTCAATCCTGGAAAGAATATGACTTTGTAGGTAGGGGGGCTGATGGTGGTGAGGAAGGGGCTGGTGGTGGGAGTTGGGG